>NC_051168.1:155814363-156100524 GCF_013339725.1 Rhipicephalus microplus
CAATGTTGTGATTTACAAGTGCTTGCCTATTATGCTGATGATGCTGCGTTCACGTGTACTGGCTAGAAAAGTGTGAAATCCGCACTGCAGATCACGTAGAGTTTAGCGAATAAACTGGCAGTTTGTTGACCGAGACACAAGCTTTGAATTATGGCAGGGTTCCTGGTAGCAACACCTACTGTCTTTGATAAACTGCAGTGTAGCACTCTACCGAACAAATACGTAGAGATTCAATGAGATATAAAACAAACTCCCAATTTTGGAGAGACAAAGCGGATTAACTGGCAATGAAGACTTTATGCTTGAGTGGCGACACTTGTTATTATTTGCAAAATCCACTGTGTGTAAAGTTTTTTGGCAGCTAACTATGGTAGGTTCATCATTTTCCATACCGCACAAGTATCATATTCAGCGTTGCAAAGGAATTGTGCAACACTTCTCTTGAATTTTATATTTGAGCGATCGTCTAGGAATAATGTTTTCCGTAATGTCAGAGAAAGTGGGTTGTGGCTAAGTCACATGTTCTTGAAACACGTTTATTAGTAGATTTTTATTGATTTTTATTCTTAACAGATTGGGTAAATAATTTCATCAATTCATTAGGTGAGGTCATGTTACCATGAGCTATACCCGAATATGTTGTCTTCTCCATGAACAACGGTTCGTATGAAGAGTCTCGCCTCTTATGCGAGGTGGTTTCTTTCTGTAGGTTGCTTGTAGGTAGATTTTCCATAGAATATTTAAGCAACCTGCCCGAAAGGCGCCTGCGATGGACCTGGTAGACACAGTTTGTCAACCTCACTCTACAAAACAATATACGGGAAGGTAGCGGGAGTCGATGTCAAGAAACGCGTCAAAAACATGCCAGTTCCATCTGCGGTTAAGACGCTTTCTTTTAAACTTCACGTGGGCGCACTACCTGTAAAAACATGAGTTGAACTGCAAAGGTATGTTTGTGCTATTGGCAGTAAACTACATTTTGTGTAACAATTCAAAAACTACAGATTATGTTTTTATTGACTGTTGGGATGCTGTGTTTTATTGTGACGTACTGCACAGATAATTGAAAAGGAAGCTACGAATTGATGCCTGCGGTATTCCTTTTCTGCCTGCTCACGAAAATTGTGCCCGTACGACTTCTTCTTACTGCTAGGTTTTTTAGCAAAGGGAGGTCACATATGGATGTACGTAATGCTGAGGCCCAAGCGGGGTCGGTTAACGCTCATTTTGTTGAACTTGTTGCTCATTTTGATGACCAAGCTCGTAGAATTGTTAGAGCACTAAGGAGCAGGCGATAAAATGCTTCCTATATCAGACACATTGAAAGTGATGAAAGTGGATGAGTAAATACAGTCACCCTTACGCACGCTGGTGTACATTGTCTGGCAATATACATTGTATAAAGATACACTAAATGAAAACCAAGAATAGTAGTTGTGGGGCAGTGGATAGCGTACCCGCCCGGCCTCTCAAATTATGACCCAAAAAGTCTTGGGTTCCATTCCTGTTAGAGGAATGTTTTTTTTTGGCTTTCTGATGATATAATGTACATCTAGCGATGTATATAATGATATAATTGACTCATATAATGTACATCGAGCGAGCGAACCGGCCGCAAACGCACCATGAGCGTCACACGTAAATGATACCGTACATGAGATACATATCGTTACTCGCATTCTAGGACCTGTAACTCATGTTCGCAATACAGTGACGCTACTCGTTGCCTGCTAAGATTTATATCAAGCAAGCGAAACGGCTGAGAGCGCACCATTAGCGTGGCATGTAAATTATGCCATATATGACATCCATGCCTTGATTATCATGTTTACGCCTGCAACTTATGTTCGTAGTTCATTACGTCAGGTAATACCAGATTTGCTCAATGTGAAGCTCTGTAATAACGGACGACCATGTGCTATGTTGGCTTTCGTCATTGAAGAATCCTTGGCCGGCTTGTGCGCTGGGCTCTCCGGCTGCAAAATTATACCTATACAGTCACGTACAAGTCGCGACGCCTACATCAGGACGCAGACTGCCTCTACCGCTAACCCAATGGATGAATTGAGCCCCATCCCTGACACCGACACCGATACTTGCGTCTTCTCCGTTTCGCAATGGACCTGCATCGGTGACGAGCAACGTCGTGATGCATCCTTGCGTGCTATATTCGAACATCTCGAATCACCATTTTCCGACAGGCCCCATCGCTCATTCATCCTCCAGGATGGCGTCCTATACTGCCAGAACTTCTACCCAGATGGATCAGCCCAGCTGCTCGTCATTCTGAAACACCTCCACTCGGCAGTTCTCCACGAGCTCCATGACCTTCCAACTGCCAGTCAGTTTGGTGTGTCACGCACTTACGACTGGATTCGCCGACGCTTCTTTTGGCCAAGGCTTTCAGGCTCAGTCAGAAGGTACGTTGCGGCTTGTGATAAATTTGAGCGCCGCAAAACACCACTGACGCTTCCCGCCGGACACCTTCAACCAATTTGTCCGCCTTTCTTCCGCGTTGGCTTAGACCTACTGGGCTCTTTTCTCTTGTCTAGGTCTGGCAACAGGTGAATAGCGGTGGCCACAGACTACGCCATCACACGAGAACTTCCAACAAGCTGTGCCACATATGTCGCCGACTTGCTCCAACATGACGCGATCTTGCAACATGAAGCTCCACGCCAGCTGCTTACAGACCATGGTTGCACCTTTCTAACAAAGATCATATCCGATATCCTTCGGCCATTTGAAACGAGGCACAAGCTCACTACTTCGTAAAACCCACAGACTAATAGACTCACGGAGTGTCTGAATCGAACACTAACGGACATGCTTGCGAAGTATGTTTCTTCCAACCACTCTGACTGGGACCTTGCTTTGCCATACATGACATTTGTATATAGTTCTTCTCGCGATGACACTGCTGCTTACTCTCAATTTTTTCTGTTATTTGACCGAGAACCTACATTACCCCTAGATACAGTCATTCCGCCTTCCGTGACACCGACAAGCGAGTGTGCCCCTGACGCTATATCTCGGGCTGTCCACGCACGCGAAATCGCCCGCACTCTCTTTCTGACTTCTCAAGAAAACCAGTGGCGTTTTTGCGATCAACGCCACTACGACTTACACTTTTTATCCGGTTCATCTGTCCTGCTGTGGTCCCCAACCCGTCAAGTCGGCTTGTTGGAAAAACTTCTTTCCCGCTACACAGGTCCGTATCGAGTCCTTTATGAAGTTACTCTTGTGACATACGGAATTGCCCCTGCTGCCTCATAGCCTTCAAGGGCCCCACAGACTACAGATATCATACATGTGGCACGCTTGAAGCCTTAACACTCTCCCACTGACGTTGACATCTAGATGCGCCGAGACAGCGCTTCTGCCTCCAGGGATTATGCTACATGCATGTTGACATTTTGCAGGACGATATGCGTGTGTGCCTGACGAGGAGTGGTCTCCGCTCGGTGTCCGGTCAACCGGTCACGCCTCTGCTGCTAGTTTGAAATATATTTCATCCACAGCCTCACCGATCCGGTATCTCTGCTCATCCGTAACAATAATAAGGTGTTGTGACGAGATAGGCTTACTTAGTGCGCGTGACCATTGCGAGTAAATGGTACGGTGTCGGGTGAATCTAAAGAGAGCCAAGGAAAGCATTGTGGTGATATATTTTATGAAATATTAAAATGCGTGATTCCTTTCTGCGAATAGAGAGTAAGGAAATATGGAGCGTACGCTTCATCAATTAAACACTAGCAGTGCGATGATAACTATGTAGGGTGAAATGAATAGTGTGATTTTCTACCGATCCAATTTCTTTGGCAGCATTCATTGACGATCAGATCAGTGTGTTCGTCTTCCGGTATGAACGCTCACTGAGAGTATCAGAGCATCACGTTTCTCATATACACTCTTAAAAAAATTAAGGTATAGGCGAGTAAACGGGTGCGTTTACTAGTTTTAGGAGTTTTTTACTACTTTCACGGCATACTTTCACAAGCCAGCAGATAGTACAGCTCGTAATTTTAGCCATTACCAGCCATGGAATCTTTCCTAATGTTTTTGAATAAGTAGCTACTACGCCATCCACGTTGCCAGATCTTTCGTTGATGCCGCAGTACATTTTGCCGTAATGGTAACATCGTAAGCAAAAATTAGGCAAGCCTTAATTTTATTGACTACCTGCTACGTAATGGCACACACATAAGCAAATAGAAGGAGACATATTAATACGTAGAAAACAACATTTCTTTTATAAATCTTGTGACTGCTATCCAGTACGCGGTGTGCGATCTCAAAGCAGCGGTATATATATAGCCTTCAATCTGCAACTACAATACAATGCGTTTGCGTGCTTGTTCCCGTGATCGATTCATATACTCATATGGGCATATAATCATTTGAGTATAAGGAATCATATGAGCGTACAATATGCTCATACGATGATTATTATCATCATATGCATAATTATATGTGAATCTGACTTGATCATGTGGTCAGTTCTCTATAAGTATGTTGCTGTGATGAGCACTCACTACAGTATAGTTACATGGCGTTGTTAGAAACCGTTTATTAATTTACGAAGGCCATGTAAATTCATTCGTTTTATCTTATACTTTTGCAATGTAATCGTTTTGATATTGCAACCTACGCGCACACTTACCCAATAGGTGTAAATCTTTATTTGCGGTGGTAACTAACAATTTAGAATTGTACTAACCACACGAGTCAGCATTATTAACTTACTAACCAGGAGGTAAATTTCCCTAACCTGCATTCTACTACATTCCTTTACTAAGAGGCTACTGCTTTATGCGACAAGTGAATGGTTAGTCATTAGTTAGTGAATACGCAAACATTTATTTTCAAGATTGTACATGGCGACCAAAATTTCTCACCTGAAAGTTGACCAGTGCTTTGCCACAGTTATGGTACACTAAATACTTATAAAACCCTATTTTGACTAAAAAGAGGGCAATATTACTGTCAGTAGAAATTAAGCTGCTAACTGTGCACTCCTTTTTATGGGCGCAGCGTGACGTGTAAGTTCAGAGACGTGTAATTTTCTTTTTATAATATTGTAATAATTATCACGGTTAACATTAGCGGCGTTGTATTTAGCCAGGAGTGTCGTCATAGGCTTTCTTTACTAGTAAAATCACGCGCAGTATGAGTAAATTATGATGTTTCTTGACTGAAAATTTCCAGTTCAGCGTCAATGCTTATGTTGTATCTATCCTTTACTCAGTTCTTATTTTCTGTGCGCTTCTCTGTATCTACCCGTAAAGAGGTCGTCAAGAAACTGACACTACGATTGCTGGCTAAGAAAGATTAGTCCAACTTCGACACGCGTGAATATGGCTACACCATTCAATTCTTACTTAACCACATCCTGCGGATGCAACACTAATATTCTGCTCATGAAACTTTTCGCAGAAAGCTGAAAGACATACATCCCGACGGTGGCGTTAAATAAACAAAGAAAAACCACAACTCTTGAAATAAATTCTTGTATTGCTTCAAGTTTGAGCAAGTACAAAAAAGAAACTGGGCTGTGTACATGAATGTTTTGCTGGCACACTTTTCTTGCGCTCTATATACTTTAAAATACAAGCATGCTTGTACTTCCATAAAAAAATGTTTCCGTGCACTGCACTTGCGAGAAATCCTGTGTTCAACAGCACTTCATAATTTTTTTGCTCAAATCCACCCCAATCTTTGACTTCTCGCGGAGGCAGCTAAAGCCTTCATATTTTTCAGGATGGTGTTAGCAAAGGCAGTCGCCAGAGCTCAAAGACTCCTGACCAAAACTTAATCTGGGATAATCACCTAAATCCACGAATAACTCTTGAAAATTATTTTTTGAAATAAAATGTCTTCCCTCTCTCCCGGTGTAGCTGAACACCGAGAATCACTCTATAGGAAAAGCAGCTTCCCTGTCTTCACGCGATCTGCTTCTTTTTTTCTTTATTATGCTAGCTACAATGGTTCGTTGCAGTTTAGGTAAATAGGTGTTATTCTATTGCGGCGAACAAGCTTTCACGGAAACAAGCGCAAAAGTAGACAGCTCAATTTGGTTATTTGCGCAGTTTTTTCTGCAGTTGTAAATGACCACCTTAATCAATTACGTTGTAAAGAAAGTAATTAAAATTGTTATTTGTTGCTTATTTATTGTAACGCATACAAGTTAAGGCGTTAGAGACGGCTTGTAGTGAATATTTGAAGTTGTGGTGTGTGGCGTCGAATACCCAGCTAGAAAATTCTACCCAGCCGTCCACATATTGGTTGCTGCTGCTATCTTTGTGCTTGAGACTTGAACTGGGGCATTTCCGATCCGTCATTTCAGATTTCTGTTGTGCACTTCCTGGAAGTCTGTACAAAATAAACCGGTTAACGCTTGACATGTAAATATCAAGTCGCTGCCTAGCTTTCCATTGTAGTGCGACTATGGAGTTAAAAATGAAAATGTTTTTTGACGATTGTGTTTATTGTTTTACCTTATTAACTTAAAAACTATTTATTGGATTTGCTAGTGATGAATTTACGTTACCTTGTTAAGTTTTGTCACGAGTTTTTACATGGTGTCAGGGACTCTGTAGTACAATATTGCATGTACTTCTTGCATGGAACCTTTGTTGTTAGAAAGAGCATCATTTGATAGATGTTGCCAAATATAGACGGTTCAAACGGTACCGCTTCTCTTGTCTATACTTCCTTCATTTGTCTGTATTTTCCATCTGCTACGGATCTGAAGTCATGAATCATCGCATGTAGGTGTGCAGTTGCGAACGCTTGTATGTACCCTCATGTGAGGGTTAACAGTATAACCAATAAGTAAGTAAATATTTTTAACTAATTTCATTTGATTAGTTTCGTATTTCTAAACTATTCGATTGCGACCTTAATTAAAAGCTGTTGTGGGTCTTTTCAGCTGAAAGTATTGTGTTTTTTTAGTGTTGTGCTATTTTTTCCTTTTACTTTCGTTTTGATAGCGGAAGTATAACATCAATTCGGCCACATTCTTCAAAACCACAGAGCTTGCAAACCTGCAAACCTTTCACAGTGCTCCGTCACGGCAATGACAACGAGCAACATAAGTCCACGCAGGCACGGGTGTCTATGAGCCGCGCTCTGAAACAGTAGCATTTCAGAGAAGTGGTTGGACGACCCTTAGGTCTCGTACGATATATACACGCAACGTTGCAATCCTGTGAACAGCATCTGAACTGCGTCTTGATGTTACTGTTGGTGCAACTTGTTTTCCTTTTTCCCATACCATTTCTCGCAAAGTTGTTTACGGAGGTTTCTCGTTGTATTTAAATGTGGGGATTAAGTTGATTCGTTCCTAGCTACCCTTCTTCTGTTCAAGTTTATGTGGAGGTAGGCAGTAAGCATGGTGGAAGAATACAATGTGTGACGGACAAGAACAAGCGTATTAGATCCTCTTATCCTTCTTTCCAAACTGATAAAGTATGGGCAAGAATTAAAGAGAAAAACGTTTTTTTAGCGGTGCTTTCAATGCTCGCAATAAGGTCAGCGTTGCATAAAACTTGGCGGTGCATGGGCCACAGAAATATCAAACACCCCTTATTGAGTACAGCAAGTGCGAGAGAAAACGGTGACAGGACTCGCTTGTAACGGAGGCGAAGGCAACCGAACGAAAGACGTTTATTCAGGTAATGCTCGCGCATATAAAGGGGCACCATGACTGATACGCATGCGCAGTTGCAGTTGCACATGACACGCTCGATACATCGTTCCCTGAATTTCGTGCCTAACGGTTGTGTCCCCCCACCCCCCCCACCCCGATCTTTGACGACAGTGCAGCTCTGGCCGACTGGCTCACCCTACGCCATCTCCTGACGCATACAAGAGCTCTCGCCGAGCGGTGCCCCGTCCTTGGACTCCTGCGACCGTGAGCTTTTATCTATCATCTCCTTACTTCCGTATGTCGCTGTGCCTGCGCCACGCTCTCTCCTTCTTCTTCTCTCTATCTCTATACCTTTAATCATATCTTTTCATTGCCTCCTTACCCCAACCCTTGTAAGCTACTGTTGAGGTGTCGCACTGTGACGCAGACAGTTACGGGGATCACTTTTCTCTTCTTTTCTCTTTGAGGAATCACATAAGAAAAGGAAGACAGTGGAAGAAGATAGCCTAGTGAATGCGAATGAAGAATAGCACAAAGAAAGTTTGGTGAAGCGAAGGGTACGAGACAGTAAAGGCCACTAAAACACTGATTGCTGAGGGAAGGAGCCTGCAAAAAGGAAGGCAGGGAGCGTTGACCAAAAACATTGCTCGGCGACGTGGAAAGCAAGAAGGAAAAGAGATGGAGAGGATAGGTGAGTAGGACGAAAGTAAGAAGTAAGTAAAACTAAAATTAAGTTTTTTAAAGGCACGAGATTCTAAAGTGGTACCAACTGCCAGAAGGCGAGCATTGTACTCACTCGGCTGTCGATGAACGGCAGCCCCACAAACAATTGTGGGGAAAATGTAATAGCGTTGCGAACAACAAGAAAAAAGAAAGATATTCCTAATAACAAACAGAGAGAAAGAAAGAGACTGAGAGAAAGAGAAAAAAGTAGAGCGGCTAAATACAAATTTCCTGGGCATGACTACCCTACTCTAAACTCAATGGCTGCTCGCGTCCTAACTGCCCACATCAAGCTAACCTTGGCTGCTATGTTATGAAAGGCCACCCAACTCCGCTGCATATTATCGCTTGGCCCTATGAGTGCTGCGATGCTGCCAGATCTATTGTTTTGTTTTGGCGACTCAATAGTTCTGAATATTATATTGCATCCACTCTTGTACAAAAGTGTAATTTTCTTGAAAGAATTGCGTTAAAATAGTATTTTATTGAGTTGGGGCAAATGGTACAACTGGCACCATAATGCACTGCGCAGCTCACATATTCATGAAACAGTAGTATATATGTGCGTTCTTGACGTAGATCATCCGATATATCTTGTTTTCAAAACCAATGACATTCAGCAAATGCCAGTGATGATGTTTCATTGCATGCGCAAATGCGGAAGCATGCTGTGAGTACAATTCTAGGCGAGGATGATTGATCGAGCAGATACATTGTCAGCAGTAAGATGAAAACGGTTCTCCAAGGTGGTAATCGGTAATTTATTCTGATAGAGCATGAGCAAGATAATGTATAGAGAGCTGGTATGTTTAAGCATCACCTTTACTCGGTCTTAAGGTATCGAAAAGGTTAGACACTGCTCTCAAACAATGGGAGCACGCTTCGTTCACATTGAACGCATACACAAGGTGAAGTATACATCCTAATCACCATCTTCTGTTGTGGGTCTTCGTGCGTCATATATATTGTTGTTACAGTTAATTTCGTTACAGAAATAATGGTCTATCAGTGATTTTTAGGCGTAAAGGAAATGCGATATGAAGTATTGGAGACGGGGAGCAGAGATGGGCACAACCAAGTGCAGCAGAAATGGTGGTGCAACTTCAAGACCTGGTTGTTTGAAATGGTAGTGTTTGTTAGCTTTTCTGTGGGCAGTAAACTACCCTACTTCAAACGCAAATATTTAAAAGCATTTTCCTGTCTTTCGCATATCACGTGCGTGCCACGTGCAAGCCGATGTCAGTGTACTAATGGTCGCTAATGTACTGCGCCAAGGAATCAGCCTCTAGTTTCAAGCAGCTAATTATTTAATTTCAGAGAACCAGGGTAGACGCGTGCATAGAACCACGATACAGTTTCACAAAATATTCGTTAATTTCTCCTCCTCCTCCACGGAGCAAACACTGCACAAAGAAAAAACAGGAGCATGCTCAATAAGGGCCGAACAATTTTTTTATTCGGCTTCTTACGGCAATTCAAAGTATATATCCAAACCAGAAAAAAAGTGTTTATTTGAGCTAAAAACGTAGCCCAGAAGTATGAAACAAAAAAATTTAAGGGAGTTCCATACAAGCGTTGCCTAGCCGGAATGAAGCAGTTGTTGCTGCTGCTGTTGTTGTTGGCTGGTATTCACCAGGCGCAACCTACCATGGATGATCAACCATGAATTGAGTGTTGCCTTATTATATTAGAGATTATGATTATTAATCTCGAAATGTTCAGCTACGGATAGTTTTATCATAAGTTTACCTGTTAGTTGAATTCTTCATTTCGACAGCCTCAGCAATCAAGTTATTTCGTCTCACGTACGAAATTGCATACGGCCTCGGAAACGCTTCTGGGGCTAAAACCCAGTGCGGTAGCCCCAAAGAAAAGAACGAACAGGGGTGATATATTTGATCCCATGCATCGGAACAGTTCATACGTAAGTATTTTTATTTATTTGGCAAATTATCGGCATATTAGGAATCAATTATTCAGGGATTCACTTACAATGTGAAAGAGACATAAAGGTTACCGCACTAGACCAGGTCTCTGTAGGTAAATGTTTAGTGGAGGGCCTCAGCACCGTATTCTGAATTAAAGTGCTGAGCCGTCAAGCCTTACTTTTTTTGCCAATCGGTTTTCTAGTTCTTCACCTCTCTATTACTGTTTTCTACGCTCTCTTTTCCAGTTTTATTTTTTTCAATGTATCTTCATTTTTTTCTTTCTCTGCTTTTGTGTTTCTCACTAGCTTTCATTTCTTTAAATTTCATATTTGTTTGTTGTAGCGTGCCGGTGGGAGGGAGCTCTGAACATGCTACGGATTTCTATGTTATATTGTCACGAAGACACAGGCACGCAGGTACAAAATAGGACGTTTACTTTCGTAACCCAAGGGCCAGAAACGCGAACACTAGAGCACGTGCACACAGAACTACTTCGTTGTCCTCTTCAGAGGCTGGCTACTATAGTTGCCAGCCTACCTTGCGTCAATTTCCCCCTTTCAAGAGCGACCGTCCCGGTCGATTGACTGAGATGCTAGAGGTGGCCATGAAAGAAAAAAAAATGATCACGTCAATGAAAAAAAAAAGCCCACGCTGTTGTGGATAATAAGGAAAAAGTTCGAAGTGTTCATAACTCGCGGGCGTTGTACGGTTCCATCCGTACTACAAGGACTACTTCTGTACGTGGACGTCTTCGGTTTAAACTGGTGTCGGAGCTTTGGGGAACTACCTCGTAATTCACGTCACTGAGGCAGCGCACAACTTCGTAAGGGCCAAA
Source organism: Rhipicephalus microplus (assembly GCF_013339725.1). Taxonomy (NCBI): domain Eukaryota; kingdom Metazoa; phylum Arthropoda; class Arachnida; order Ixodida; family Ixodidae; genus Rhipicephalus; species Rhipicephalus microplus. Next base: position 155,825,501 of record NC_051168.1, read on the forward strand.
GTAGCGCCGCAATAGCTTCTCCGAAAGCCCACGATGACGAACTGGTGTCCACACCCATACATAGTCACCTGGTTGATAGTGGGCGCTCCTTCGACCTTGGTTGTAACGGCGAGCGTCGATATCTTGCTGCGCGCGAATGCGGTTCCGTGCAAGCTGGCGGGCTCCCTCGGCTTTCTCAACGAAGTCGTCAACGCTGTCATTTCCGCTGTTGTCCTGGTCTACGGGGAGCATATCGTCTAACGGTGTTGTGACGTGACGGCCATAAACAAGCTCGAATGGTGTTAGGTCTGTGGTCTCTTGCACAGCGGTGTTATAAGCAAACGTGACGTACAGCAAAATTTCATCCCACGTTTTGTGCTCTACATCAACATACATAGATAGCATGTCGGCCAATGTTTTGTTTAACCTCTCCGTCAAGCCGTTCGTTTGGGGATGATAAGCTGTTGTTTTCCGGTGGTTGGTGCGCGTCAGCTCAGTGACTTGTTGCAATAACTCTGCCGTAAATGCTGCTCCGCGATCGGTTATGAGAACAGCAGGTGCACCATGGCGCAAAACAATGTCGTGGACAAAGAATCTGGCGACTTCAACTGCAGTTCCCTTAGGCACAGCTTTGGTTTCTGCATAGCGAGTCAGATAGTCGGTCGTGACAATTATCCACTTATTTTCTGAGGACGACGTAGGGATTGAACCAAGAAGATTCATTCCTACTTGCTGAAATGGTGCTCGAGGTGGATCTAAAGGTTGGAGGAAACCAGCGGGCTTTGCGGGTGGAACTTTACGCCTCTGACAGTCACGGCAGGTGCGGACATAGCGCTGAACGGACGAATACAGCTGTGGCCAGTAGTACTTCTGTCGGATGCGCGCTAATGTCTTAGCAAAGCCTAAGTGACCGGCCGAAGGATCGTCGTGGCACGTCTGCAAAACTTCCTCACGCAGTACCATTGGAATGGCGAGGAGGAAAGTTTCCTGGCTGCTCTCAAGATTTCTCTTGTAGAGAACATTGTTTCGCAGGCAATACATAGTCAAACCACGCGAGAGTCGGCGTGGGACGATAACGTCTTCTCCTTGAAGATGCTGGATGACAGGAAGTAGCTCAGTGTCCTCACGTTGAAGCTCAGCCATCCGCACCACATCGACGATGCCAAGAAACGGAAAATCTTGTTCAGTGTCAGATGACGTCGGGGAAATAGGAGCGCGAGACAGGCAGTCAGCATCTGTATGCTTATGTCCTGATCAGTAGACCACCGTTATGTCGTACTCTTGAAGGCGGAGGCTCCAGCGGGCGAGGCGGCCTGATGGATCCCGTAGATTGGCAAGCCAACAGAGCAAATGGTGGTCACTTACCGCTCGAAATGGCCGGCCGTATAGGTAGGGTCGAAACTTGCTAATGGCCCAAACGACTGCTAGACACTCTTTTTCGGTGGTAGAGTAATTAGCCTCTGCTTTTGTGAGACTGCGGCTCGCGTAAGCGATCACACGCTCTGCGCCGTTTTGCCATTGAACTGGAATGGCTCCGATTCCCACGTTGCTGGCGTCTGTGTGGATCTCGGTGTCGGCAGTGTCGTCGTAATTTGCCAGCCCTGGAGCTGTCTGCAGTCGATTGCGCAGCTCTACGAAGGCTTGTTGTTGTTCTTCCGTCCACACGAAAGGTACATCTGGCCGTGTCAGTCTTGTAGGAGGTTCCGCAATTTTTGAAAATCCTTCGACAAAACGGCGGTAGTACGCACAGAGTCCGAGGAATCGCTGAACAGCCTTTTTGCCTCCAGGGCGAGGGAAATCGGCAACGGCAGCCAACTTCTCCGGATCTGGTCGAACACCCCCCGTGCTAACCACGTGGCCGAGAAACTTGAGTTCCTGATTGCCGAAGTAGCACTTTTCGGGCTTGATGGTAAGGTTCGCTCTTCTTATTGCAGTGAGGACACTTTTTAGCCTTGAAAGATGCTCGTCAAATGTGGTTGAAAACACAACGACATCATCCAAGTGTGCAAGACACGTCTGCCACTTTAGTCCAGCTAGTACAGTATCCATCATGCGTTGAAACGTGGCGGGAGCGGAACAGAGACAGAAAGGCAGCACATTAAATTCGTAGAGCCCGTCAGGCGTCACGAACGCGGTTTTCTTACGGTCGCCCTTGTCAACTTCAATTTGCCAGTACCCTGACTTGAGATCTAGTGATGTGAAGAACTGGGCGTGGCGTAGACGGTCTAAGGCGTCATCAATCCGTGGCTGGGGGTAAACGTCACGTTTCGTGACTTTGTTAGGCCGTCAATAGTCGACGCAGAAGCGTAGTGTGTTGTCTTTTTTCTTTACTAAGACAACAGGTGACGCCCACGGACTTGTCGAGGGTTGGATGATGTCATCATTCAGCATTTCTTGAACTTGACGCTTAATCACCTCTCCTTCCTTTGGGGACACACGGTATGGATGTTGGCGAAGAGGCCGCGCTGACTCCTCGGTAACAATGCGGTGTTTTGTAACGGTGGTACGCTGAACTTTCGATGCTGTGGAGAAGCAGTCCGAGAATTCCCTCGCAAGGTTTAGCAGCCACTCTTTTCGTGAATCTGGCAAGTCTGGATTAACGTGAATGCGGCTTCCCAGGTCAGCACAATCTTTTGCATGCGGTGAAGTTGTATCCAATGTGCCGATATCGAAAAAGTCGACGATTTCACTGAGGGAAGCGACAGTAGTCCCTCTAGGAACGTGCTGAAACTCATTTCTGAAGTTGGTCAGCAGAACTCGAGAGCGTTTTTTCTCTAACCGAACAAGGCATCGGGCTATGCATATGTTTCGTTTGAGCAGCAGCGGGATATTTGCCTCAGCAATACCTTCATAGTTGTTGAATTCGTCAAAAACGTCGCAGGCTACCAAGGTGAACACGCTACTCTTCGGCGGTAACGTGACGTCATCGTAAACAATTCTCAAAGCATTGACGTAACTACTGTGAAGGTTGCGCGCTAAAGCGTGTGCCGTAGAAAACGTCACTTGCGACTGTTGCAAATCAATCACGGCTCCATCATCACGCAGAAAGTTCAGTCCGAGAATTAGGTCCCTCGAGCAACTCGGCAGTATTACAAAATCTCCGAGATACGTAAATCCGTGAATACTGACTCGCGCTGTGCACCGCCCCACCGGAGTAAGAAGATGGCCTCCTGCCGTACGTATCTGCAGCACCAGCCCACCTGGTTATCAGCCAGCCCAAGACGCCGAATACATTTCACGAAGCTGCTTTTGAAGATGCCGACGACTGGCTCGAGCATTTCAACCGGGTCGCCGTCATCAACGATTGGACCCCAGAGCGTAAGCTACGCTATGTGTACTGCTTGCTGGAGGACTCCGCGAAAACGTGGTTTGAGAACCATGAAGCAGCGCTTACGTCATGGGATGAGTTTCAACGGCAGTTCCTCAAGACATTTGCCCGAGAGGACAGGAAAGAGACAGCGGAGCGTGCTATAGAGGCAAGGGTTCAAGGCCCTAACGAAAGGGTGACGACCTACGTAGAGGACATGGATCGGCTTTTCAGGCGTGTGGAGCCCTCTATGTCTGAATCCAAGAAAGTTCGCCACCTAATGCGTGGTGTTGAAGAAGAGATTTTTGCCGGCCTGATTCGAAACCCGCCTGCGACATTTGCGGAGTTCCATGAGGAAGCCACTGCCATTGAGAGGGCCCTTCAACAGCGTGCCAGGCAGTATAACCGTGGTGTAAACCCAAGTGAGGTCACTTCTGCCACTCTCGGCAATGACATCAGTGCGTTGCGAGAGCTTATCAGAGCTCTCATTAAGAAAGAGCTACAAAAGATGCAGGTGACTGCTTCACCTGCAGAGCAGCTTTCCATTGCGGAGATGGTACGCGCCGAGCTACGGCAAGCCGTTCACGCTCCCCAAACATCCGAGGCGCCACAACAGAGGCACTGCGTCGAGATGAGCTACGCGGAAGCAGTGCGACGTTCTCTATCGTGCAGTTCAACTAGCGTATTTTACCCCAATGAGCGACACGCTCAGCAAATGGAGGTAGGCTTCTGCCCTCGCAGCTCACCGTTGATCGCCGAAGCAAGACCTTGCGTCAATATGCAATCTTGCCTGCGCCAAAGACAATAAAGTCTCCATAAAGGGCTCCACGAGTGCAATATGAATGTCAGCTTGAAATACGCTTCCCAAAGTAAATCTTTCCTTCAGCCAGTTCATCGTTGATTATACCCTTTAGAAATTTTAAATATCATACCGCAGAAGCAATGTTCAACTCACACGCGTACAAAACCAGGCGCCAACTGTTACAGGCCTATCACATGCAAAACAGTGGTGATGCATGCGTCAGCCAAACAACGTCAGTTACACTTTATTATGCTGAAATGAGATTGTTTGCTATTTCATCGCGGTGACAGATGTTCTCTGTTTGACGACCTCCTCTGGTGTTTATGCATCAGCGCTATATTTTTGGTTTTTTATGCATTTATGTCCATTACATAAGAAACTTTTCTCTAAACAAACTAGCACCTGTTATTCTTTCCTTTCTCTTTTCTAAATCATTTTATGTACTAACTTTGCGCCACTACAGTGCGCCCTGTAAGAAAATGTTAGACAAGACCTGGGGCCTACAGAGAGAAAACAGTGAATTTCTGGCCATATCAACAATAGTTGATAAATGCAGGCGTTATAAAACAGAAAAAAAAATGCACTTACTTGAAAACAGGTACACCATAGATAGTGAGGCCTATCCGAGGGATTAATTGAGGTGGCATAAAAACACCAGATTCAGGCAACAATATTTGATGAAGACAACAAAAAAGAATCTTGTCTGTTGCCTAATTTTTGAGAAGAGCTGAGATATAAGTTAGCAGAATATGAGGCCGAGTCCCACTCTGACCTTTTCAAGAATAACCTGGTCTGGCACATTCACAATTATCCCACTAATTTAGTGGGTGAATTGCTGCATTATCTTTTGTAGCGTGCAGGCTATTCAGAAATTAGAAGAAAAGACCCTCGGATAAACAGCTTAAAAGGATGATGATAATTTGGTCACTTCTGGTGGTTTTTCTTTGGGGCTATCGTGCTGCGTTCTAGCAACAGGAGCGTTCGCAAGGCCGTATATTATTTCTTACGTAAGACGAGACTAATCGAATGCCAAGTATATTGAAATCAAGCATGTTTTCAAAAACACTTCTAATACTTGAAAGAAACAAAATTGTATGGTCATAAAAATCAAGCATGTTTCTTAAGGACATTAGCCTCTTCTTCTTTTTTTTTCCTTTTTTTCCGAATAAATTATCTAACAAGTGATTTTTGAACTATCTATTGACAAATATTTGAATATTATGAAGAAACTCTTTTATATTGCAATGTCCCACTGGTTTTACAGCGGATACGTCATGGTGGGTTGCGCCGTCATGATATTGGCAATCAATCAATCAATCCATCAATACATTAAACGCCCGCTTCTTGGTCAATCCCCCATAGAGCGCAATACCCGAATTGAGGAGCAGAAAAGCAAGCAATTGTAGTTGCCAGCCTGTGTAGCTGACTGGCCACTTTGTTGCTCTTCATTTAGTCATGTTGATGTTGTCTACTCTTGTAGGTCTATTTGTCCTCTCTCTCTCTCTCTCTCTCTCTCTCTCTATATATATATATATATATATATATATATATATATATTTCCTTTAGTCTCAAATTTGGATGAGCCGTCGAAACGCGTGAAATTTACGTTGCATAATCTCATGTCAGTCAGGATTACACTCGAAGAAAAACAATGAAGGATTGTGTTTAAAGTTAATTAGTGTGTAACTAATTATGTTACTACTCTGCCACCAGTCAAATTCAGTAATACATAAAAATTAACTATTCAGCCGAAATGCATGCAGGGTTTCTTTTCTGGCTGCGTTCATTGCGAGCGCGGAAAAAAAAGATGCTTTTCACGTTGGTCCTCCAACACGGCACTAGCGCGGCACTCGCGCGTGAAATCTAGCGCGTGAAAAGAAGCGCGATCAAATCTACGTACCTGAGTCGGCGCACCTAATGATTGATATGTGTGAGGTTTAACGTCTTTAACGTCCGGAAACCACCTTATGATTAGGAGAGACGCCGTTGTGGAGGGCTCCGGAAATTTTGACCCCCTTTGGTTCTGTAACGTCCACCCGAATCTAAGCGCACGAGCCTGAAGCATTTTTGCCTGCATCGAAAATGCAGCCGCCGAAGCCAGGATTCGATCCCACGACCTGCGGGTCAGCAGCAGAGTACCTCAGTCACTACATAGACCGCCGCGGTGGGGCAAGCCGTCGGAGATAGGTATAACTAGTGTATATATATATATATATATATATATATATATATATATATATATATATATATATATTATGCTTTTGTTTATGCTCTTGTTTGTCTCTTAAATATTTTCTGTTTATTTATTTTAGTATTATTGTGGCCAATATTTTCCTAAGACTGCAGTGGGTCTTTTGCATGTATCTTATTGAGTGTTTACGGCCAGGCGCAGCTGGCAGTGCTTCTGCAATCCCTCCCAGCTTCAGCCGGTGACTGCAGCGCCACGGCGGGTCATGGCGGGAACTAATTCGAGTGCCCGTGTGCTTTTCTGACAACCGCGCACGGCCTAGACGACAATATGCGTGAACATTCCTCATCGCTTTATTTATTTTGTTACGAGGTTTATTGGCGGACACTACGCGATGATTCACGACAGCGACAGTCAATGCGGGGACCGACTCTGCACGAGCTGCTCTTCTTATGAAAAGGGCGACCCACTAGAATGCACTGGAGAGGACGACCCACTGCTCAAAGGCTTTACCACAACTACCCGGGGTAAGAAAAGGGAGCCGCCTGGCGACCTAACAGCTGGTTACAATGAGCGGGTCATGGTAGGCCTTGTGGCGCTCCACGTTAACAATGTCGCGTCCTCGACGGCCTATGTCCGAAGATGGTTCGATGGGTTCAATCAAGTAGTTGACTGGGGAAGTGCATTTGACGACACGGTAGAGGCCTTCGTATTTGGGCAATAGCGTTGAAGATAGGCCAGTTGCAGTGGTAGGGATCGAGAGCCAGGCGAGCGCTCCAGAGAGGATTGCGGGCGCAGTAGTGCTGGCGTCCGCGCGAATGCTTTTTTGCCGCTCTTGATCATGCGCAGTAAAGATCTTTACAAGCTCTCGACACTCTTCAGCAAGCTTGGCTGTAGCAGAAATAGGTGCCCATCCAGACGGATCTGGCCTGTACGGAAGTATCGTGTCGATGGTGTGTGACGGGTGCTTTCCATATAATAAAAAGAAAGGTGAAAAGCCAGTAGTGCTCTGATGGGTGGTATTATATGCGTAGGTGACAAAGGGTAGAATGGAATCCCAATTTGTGTGAGCGGCGGCGACGTACCTGGAGAGCGTGTCGTCGAGCGTACGGTTGAAGCGTTCGGTGAGGCCATTCGTCTGCGGGTGGTAAGCAGCAGTTTTGCGGTGAACAACGTTGCACTCTTTGAGAATGGCTTCAACGACTTCAAACAGGAAGACGCGGCCTCGGTCACTGAGCAGTTCCTGGGCTGGATCGTGTCGCAGAATGAATCGTTGGAGCAGAATGGAGGCCACATCGCTCGCTGTAGCCGCGGAGAGAGCGGCCGTTTCGGCGTATCGCGTGAGGTGGTCTACAGTGACAATGGCCCAGCGGTTGCCAGCCGATGTTAGTGAAAGTAGCCCATACAAATCGATACCAACGCGCCCAAAGGGCCTGGCAGGGCAAGGTAGAGGTTGCAGACCTACCGGCGACAGGTGCGTTGAAGGTTTGCGGCACTGACAATCTATGCAGGAGCGAACGAATTTCTGCACGTAGCGGTACATGCCGCGCCAAAAGTACCGTTGGCGAATGCGGTGGTACGTATTCGATAATCCGGAGTGCGCACATTGCGGATCAGAAAGAAAGAATTCGCATATGTCAGAGCGAAGACTGCGAGGTATGACTAGTAGCCACTGGCGGCCGTCACCGTTGTAATTGCGCCTGTGGAGGAGGTCGTCGCGAATGGCGAAATGGTGGGCTTGACGACGCAACGCGCGAGTCGATGGAGTGGATGGATCAGTCAGCAAGTCTATCAGTGAGCCAATCCATTGATCCTTGCGCTCTTCAGTATCAATGGTATGAATGCTATTTGAAGAAATGGCAAGGTGAGACGCTGAGTTGTTGGCATTGTCGTCAGGCAAGAGAGAGCGCAACAGGGCGTCGACGTCAGCACGTTGCCTTCCATTGCGGTGCAGCACGCGGATGTCGTAGTCTTGCGGGCGAAGTGCCCACCGGGCGAGATGGCCTGAAGGGTCTTTCAATGACGACAAGCAGCATAGTGCGTGATAGTCGGTGACGACATTAAATGGGCGACCATACAAATAAGGTCGGAACTTTGCAAGGGCCAGACGATTGCCAAACATTCTTTCTCGGTGACTGTGTAATTAGTCTCGGCTTTAGTAAGCGTACGGCTTGCATACGCGACGACATGTTCCGGGAACCCTGGTTTGCGCTGTGCAAGGACAGCGCCGAGGCCGACACCACTGGCATCCGTGTGTACCTCTGTAGGGGCCGTAGGGTCGTATTGGCGGAGTATGGGAGGCGACGTCAACAAACGACGAAGTGTTGTGAAAGCGTCATCGCACTGTGATGACAACGAATGGAGAGGCCCGTTACTTACGAGGCGCTTCGTCAGCGGCGATATGATAGTCGCGAAGTTTCGAATGAAGCGCCGAAACTAGGAACAGAGTCCTACGAAACTGCACAGTTCCTTGACAGACGCCAGCTTGGGGAACTCGGTCATGGCCCGAAACTTGGCTGGATCAGGGAGAATTCCCTACTTGGACACGACGTAGCCGAGTATTGTCAGCTGCCGAGCTGCAAATCGGCACTTCTTTAGGTTCAGTTGCAGAAAGGCGTCAATCAGACGCGTTAAAACATGCCGAAGGCGTTGAAGATGCGTCGAGAAGTCCGGAGCGAAAATGACGACGTCATTGAGGTAGCACAGGCACGTGTGCCATTTTAGGTCACGCAGAACAGTATCCATCATGCGCTCAAAGGTGGCGGGCGCATAGAACAGCCCAAACGGCATGACGTTGAATTCGTACAAGTCATCGGGGGTGACAAAAGTGATCTTCGGTCGAGCGTCCTCAGCCATAGGGACTTGCCAGTACCCTGAGCGCAAATCGAGGGATGAAAAGAATTCTTCTCCTTGCAGGCTGTCAATCACGTCATCTACCCGCGGTAGTGGGTACACGTCCTTACGAGTGATCTTGTTGAGGCGTTGGTGGTCTACACAGAACCGCACAGAACCGTCCTTCTTCGTGACGAGAATGACAGGAGATGCCCAGGGACTGCTAGAAGGGCGAATAAGATCACGGCGAAACATGTCGTCGACTTGCTCGTTGATTACACGGCGTTCTGTGGGAGATACGCGATATGGACGTTGCCGCAGTGGTGGCTGTGCGCCTGTGTCGATGCGATGCGTAACGGTGGTAGTGTGGCCGAGAGAAGGTTGAGCGACATCGAAAGAAGAGCGGAATTCTTCCAACAGGCCCAAAAGCTAGGAACGCTGGTCCGGCGTAAGGTTGTCGGTAATGGAGGGACCGAATACATCATCGGATGATGAAGCAGATGTCGAAACAGCACTAAGCGTATAGAAACTTCAGCAGTGCATGTCATCGGGTTGATCCATAACTTGCGCGTCTTCGATGGATTCCACGCTGCCGAGACATTCCCCTCGCACCAACGTAACGCCGTACGGAGATGAGTTCACAACAAAAATAGTGGTGCTGCCGTGAGTGAGTTGCACGGTCGCGAAAGGAACCAGCAAGCTTTTTTTTATAAAGACACAATGAGATGGCGAGAGGAGTGCAGCGGTGTCATATAGGCTTGCGCAGTAGAGCGACACCGCCGCGAACGAGTTTGCAGGCACTTGAGTGTCGTCTCTGACGAGTAACTTGCATGCAGCAGATGGACGGTCGGCCGGCGTCAAAGAAGGGAACTGTGTGAGTTCTATTTCCGCTGGTGCGAAATGAATGACGGCGTCGTGGCGGGAGAGGAAATCCCATCCTAGGATGACGTCGTGAAAGCATGAAGGAACTATAATGAATTCGACCACATACATCACACCTTGAATCATAAGGCGGGCTGTGCACATCGCTGTAGGGTGAATGCTTTGGGCACTTGCTGTACGGACGGAGAGTGCGGAAAGCGGCGTGGTCACTTTGCGCAGTAATCGGCTAAGTTTTGCGTCCATGACGGATACGGCGGCTGCAGTATCTACCAGGGCAGATGCACGAAGGCCATCCACAAGCACGTCTATCACGTTCGACGGGCTTTCCTGAGGGCTTCCGCAGTTCGACAGCGTCGCAGCCCTTGCCTCGTCGACTGCGATGACTAGTTTTCCTGGCCGCCCTCGAGTGGACGTGGCCGCATCGGCGACAGTGAGCGACGTCGTGGAGAAGGTGAATGGCGGGTAGACGGAATGGGGTGGGACGACGGTGACATAAGCGGCGATTGGTCATAAGAGCGGCTTGATTGGCTGGGAAAGTTGGAGGCGACCTGCGGTTGCTGCACACGATTGCAATAGCGTGCTACATGACCGACGCAACCACAAGCAAAGCAGATGGGGCGATTGTCAGCAGTATGCCAACGATTCGCGGGTCCCATCCACGTCGAAGAATGCGATGGGCGAGCCGGCTGCTGATATGAGTGCATGGTAGGCAGTACTCGCGTCACGTGGGTGACGCCGGCGTATGTAGCGAGACAGTTTCTCCGAAGGCATGGGGCCTCGCGACAGTTTCGGTGTAACTTAGGGGAACAGCGACAGAAATCGGTGGCGGCGGCCTGGCGACAACTTGGGCGTAGCTGAGTGGCGCCAATACAGGAGGCGGCTGGTGGTATTCAGGAACGATCTCCGCGATTTCCTGCTGAATGGCTCGGCGGAGCGGAGGTAGAACTGAATTGATGGCTATTGAGCATGTTGTGGGGAAGCAAAAGCCAGTAAAGAGACCTGGCGGGCAACTTCCTCACGCACGAACAACTTGATTTCGGCGAGCAAGGTTGCATGGTCTGGAACTGCTGACAAGGCCGAGAGATCAGCATCACGTGGTGGTGGTCGAAGGGTCATCAAGCGGTGCCGCCGCAGCTTGTCATAACTTTGGCATAACGTAATGACTTCTGCCACAGTGCGGGGGTTCTTTGCCAGGATCATGGTGAAGGCATCGTCGGCGATGCCTTATAGAACATGCGTGATTTTATCAGCCTCTGACTTGTTCAGGTCGACTTTCTTGCACAAGTCAAGAATGTCCTCGATGTAACTTGTGAAGGACTCGCCGGTCTGCTGGGCTCGTTCACGTAAACGCTGTTCGGCTTGCAGCTTACGAACGGCCAGACGGCCGAACACGTCGACGACAGCGTTTTTAAAAGCGGACCAAGTCGGGAAATCAGATGCGTGGTTGTTGTACCACATGTCGGCCACACCCGCGAGGTAGAAAAACAGGTTGCGGAGTTTACCTGCCTCGTCCCAATGGTTGGGGACGCTCACACGTTCGTACATGTCGAGCCAATCCTCGACGTCGGTCCCATCCGCGCCGTTGAAGACAGGAGGGTCGCGGATGCGAGGAATACCGGGACATGGCGTCGGCGTAGGAGGAAGCGTTTGCTGGGTGGCGTCTTGGTGCATGGTTGAATGCACGGTACGGGATCAAACCTACAAGGGCATCGAATGCGGACCGAAGGTGTTTCAACGGTACAGCACTCTCAGCACTCTCCACCAAATTGTTAAGAGGTTTATTGGCGGACACGACGCGATGATTCACGACAACGACAGTTAATGTGGGGACCGACTCTCTGCACGCGCTGCTCTTCTTATTATGAAAAGGGCGACCCACTAGAAGGCACTGGAGAGGACGACCCACTGTTCAAAGGCTTTACCACAGTTTATTTATTTATTTATTTTTTTGTAGTGCTGAATTCGCATGGCAATGACCAATGGCACCATCTCTGAGTGCGGAGTGCGAGCATGTGCACGAGCTGTAGACGCTGGACTGCTCGAGCATTTGTGTCCATAGCGGCTGTCTGCCAACTACCTGGCGTCACTACTAAACCCCCTTGCAAAGTGGTGGAAGTGTGCTGCATACGCAAATCTGGGACTTCAAAACCAGAAGCTGCCCACTGCATCAGCTATGCCTGATCAGACGACCATGCAAGGCGCCACCCAGCAAAGCACGGCCCAATCTCTACTGGGCATCGTTCCAATGGGATCCCCTGTTCTTCAGCGTACCGAGGTCTAAGATGTGGAAGACTGGTTGCATCTGTTTGAAAACGTGAGCACTGCCAACATGTGGGGCGACCCCTCGAAATCGGAGTATGTGTCATTTTATCTCGAAGACGTCGCCAGCCTGTGGTTCACAAACCACCGTGATGAGTTTACCACTTGGGCCGCTTTCAAGACCACCCTGGAAGCTGTGTCTGATCGCCCCGCAGTGTGCAAGGTGCGTGCTGAACAGCGCCTACGCGGACGTGCACAAAGGCAGGGCGAAAGCTTCACAAGCTACATTGAAGATGTTATCGATTGTGCCGGAACTTTACCCCAGACATGACCGAACAAGACAAGATCAGGCATATATTGAAAGGCATAGACGATGATGCATTTCAAATGTTGCTGGCGAAGGGCCCAAGTACCGTATCCGAACTTGTCACCTTGTGCCAGAGCTTGGAAGAGATTCGCAAACAACGTGCATCAGTTCAAAGGTCAACGACAGCAGACGACTCTCTCGCTGCCCTGGCCATCGGTGGGGACAGCACCCTGCTGGAGCTTGTAAAAGAATATGTACGGGAACAGGTTGCACAGCAGCTTTGGTGTCTCTCGTATCTGCCGACCACTGCAGCACCAACGAACCGCCTAACTCCGACCATCAGACAGGCTATTCAGGAGCAGGTCTCCGAGGCGTTGTCATTACCTACGTCTGCCTCTCCACCAACACCTGTTTCCGCGCCACTGGCTTATGCAGCAGTCACGCCAATGCCTCTGCCTCGTCTGCCATTGTATACTCCACAATCTGTGTGACCCTCCACTGTGCCGTTTCCAGCTACAAAGCAGCACGTCGCAAATCCTTGGCGCATTGCTGACAACCGGCCCATATGTTACTTTTGCAGAATTCCAGGCCACGTTGCACGTCTATGTCGTCGGCGCTTCGCAGTAAACGCACCAAGACACCCTGACTACTCGTTTTGGCCTCCATACCACGCACCGCACGTTCCATCTGAAGTTCACGAACGTGACGCGCAAGCTGCTTCCGGCACTCGAACCCCCACTTCTCGACGTTCTACTTGCCGCTCGCTTTCTCCTTCAACAAGTCGTCGTTCTATATCACCTATGCGTTGACGACCTACCTCCACTGAGACGGAAAACTAACTGCCGCAGCTCCGGAGGCATGAGCTGTGTCGTCGACCAATCGCTTAGGTCTTCGCCTGTTGTCACAGAACGAGCGCTAAAAATGGGCGCGCCGCCAAATTCTTGCGGTAACGCGCGGAAGAGACGCCGGGAGGTAAAAAAAAAGAAAACAAACATCCAAGGCTCCCCGGGCGCGCGCTCTCCCCTTGGAAGCGTGGCTTCGCCGACGAACCTCCTCACCCCACATCGGCGGCCGAGATAGCCCGCGAAAGTTCTGAAACGAAAGGGGCGTGGTCATACCGAGTTGAGTCATCGGCCGCGGAGGGCATTCCAACCGTCTCGCCCTCTTCCCAGCCTTCGCTGCGTATCGCACCGACGAAATGACGAGAACCGTCTGGAATGTCGCGCGCAAGGTATATAACCGAGCAGCCGAGATGGGAGATGAGGAGAAGACGGAAGTTGCGTCAGAGTGCGAAGGGATCCCGCCGTGTAGTCGGCGAAGGTTTTGTCCGTAGGGACGAAGCAGGAGATGAAGAGGATTTCCACCTGAGGGGTGAAGACCCGAGCTACAGGCAAGAGAGTGTGTTTACCGCTATCGAGCGAAGACGCGTGGCGACAGCTGCGTGTGTGAGGCCGACGTGTTCGGACAGGAAGTTTGAAGCTTGGAGAGTGGCCAATTGAAGGCGCGAGGTTTCCTGGAAGAGAAACTTCGAGGGCGCGGAACGACAACAACGCTGGACTTTGAGTGAGTGATTCTCGGAAGAGTATCATCCAGACTTTTGTTCCAAGGACTTTGGACTGAATAGATTTTCTATCTCTTTAGTCTTTAGGTGTCTTGGTTGTTCAATGCATGTGACTGCATTGTAGTGCGTATCGTTGTCTGTGTCCGTTGTTTTGAGTGTGGCTGATTGTACTGTGTAGTACGTTGTTTGATTGCTGACGTATTGTATGTAACTATTGTGGAGTGTGCCTTCTTGTGTGTTGTTTCGATCTGCCATTTTTGAGAATATAATATTTGTTCTGTTTATCAACTCTCGGCTCTGACTCGTTCTTTAGGCCACAGCCGGCGTCCGCTGCCGCGCCAAAAAGGACCACTTCTAAATTGTCCACGCTTTCGTGGTGCGGTTCGGGGGGCCAATATTTCGGCCCTTGGAATTAGCCCGGCGATCGCCTTCCGAATTAATGGGACCTGTGTGTGACAATTAATCTGGCGTCCGCGACAGGACCTTTTGGTGCACAGTGTGTCCAAAGTAGTGAGAAAGAGCCTCGAGTTGTTGATAGTGCTATCGGAACGATTTTGTGTGTTGTGCAGTGTTCTCGTTAACGAGTGCAGGGGAGTGTTCCGAGAGACTAATTTAGGCAGATACTTTTTGCACGCGGCAAGGTTTTATTTGCGAGTTGCGAGACACAATGGATCTCGAAAAGTTAGTCGCTCTTGGTGAGAAGATGGGTCTTTCTGGCGCCGAACTACGGAAGTGGGTAAGCCAGAAGGAAAAAGAGGCGGTGGAGAGAGAGAGGTTGGCAGCTGCGAGAGAGAAGGAAGAAAGAGAGGCAAAGGAGCGACAACTGAAGGAAGAAAGAGAGCAACAATTGAAGTTGGAATTGGAGAGAGAAAAGTTGGCAGCTGAAAGGGCGAGAGAAGAAAGAGAAGCAAAGGAGCGACAGCTGAAAGAAGAAAGAGAGGCAAAGGAGCGACAGCTGAAGGAAGAAAGAGAGCAGCAATTGAAGTTGGAGCTGGAGAGAGAGAAGTTGGCAGCCGAAAGGGCGAGAGAAGAAAGAGAAGCGAGGGAGCGACAGCTGAAAGAAGAAAGAGAAGCGGAGATGGCTGAAAGGGAACGGCAGCGGCAGCACGTGATGGAACTCGAACGACTCCGTTTGCAACAGCGAAGTGAAACTTTCGTCCAACCTAGAGTTGAAAGCAGCGAACGGGAAGATCATGGCTTCCGCTTGAACCCAAGCAAGCTGCTCGTAGCATTTGATGAAAGGAAGGACGACCTTGACGCGTACCTTCACCGATGTGAGACGATTGCGAGGAGCCAGAATTGGCCGGATCATCAATGGACAACTGCTTTGAGTACTTGCTTGAGTGGTGAAGCGCTCAGTGTGTACGGTAGGCTGACGCCGACCGATGCAGCCAACTATGCAAGGGTGAAAACTGCTTTGCTGAAGCGATTTAGATTTACTGTTGAAGAATTCCGGGACAGATTTCGGACAGAAAAGCCAGCTGATGGTGAGACGGCTACGCAGTATGCCGCCCGACTTTGTCATTATTTCGACAGATGGATTGAACTTTCAGGGACAGCGCAGGAGTACGATGAACTTAGAGAGCTCCTAATTAGAGAACAATTTCTTACTAGTTGCCACCCAAGCCTGTCGCTGTACTCGAAAGAGAGGAAGGCTGAGTCACTTGAAGGAATGCTTGAATTGGCTGATCAATTCTTGGAAGCACAAGGTGGAACTAATTTGGCCAAAGTCAAGAAAGATTGTCCCGATGAGTCGAAGAAATTGGCTCCAGAAGAAAAGAAGCGTGCACCAGAGAGCATTCCGCGATGTTTTCTGTGCAACCGAGTTGGTCATCGCGCGAAAAACTGTCGAACGATCTTTACGAGCCCTTCGGCAGCAAAATGTTTTAAGTGTGGTCAGACTGGGCACAAAGCAGACGCATGTCGAAACGGAGCGAGTCAAACTCACCAGGTATCCTGTGTGCAAACGGCACCGAAATCTGATAATAATGCCGTCACCGATGGATTCGTAGAGTTGAAGAATGGGGAGAAAATTCCTATTGTGGGTGCTGTAATGTCAAAACAGCCAACCGGTGTTACAAAGGGAATGCCAACGCTGCCTGGAAAGGTTGCAGGCAAGAAGATTACGGTTCTAAGAGACACCGGTAGCTCCATGGTTATCGTGCGGAGAAATTTGGTACGGGAAAGTGATTTGACAGGCAGAACGAAACCGGTTTGCCTAATTGACCGTACGGTTCGGATGCTTCCCGAAGCAGAGATTGAGGTGGAAACCCCGTACTTCAGCGGGAAGGTTACTGCTTTATGCATGACGTCCCCCCTTTACGACCTTGTCATCGGAAACATCGCCGGGGCGCGAGGACCGAATGATCCGGAAGGTTTGGGAGAAGACCTTAAGATAGAGCCCTCGCCAACCCAACGACCGCGAGATACAGTGGAGGAGCCTCCCGTGACGGATCTCACTAGAGCCCAAGGTGAAGCCGCGGCGCAAAAGACAGCGAAGGAGAAGACGATCGTGTTGAATGAGTTCACGGGCCGGGCAGCTGAACTTACGTCGGCACGACCTCAACCGAGCGACAGTGTAAAGGTGATGGAGTCGGCCAGCCAGGTCCAATGTCGTGACATGAACGAGCGGGTGACAGGATCGGTTGAGCGTTATCACCCGTTAACAGTGTCAGAAGTGATAACGATGGCTGAGACGCCGCCTCAGACCACGTCGTTGGAAAAGGCTCGCCGAAAAAGAACGAGGAAACACAAGAAGAGATCGAGCGAGCACCGCAAAAAGGGGCGCAAGCGCCGCTCGGAATGCATAGGATAAGTGCTGAAGTCGAATCAGAACGTGTTTGGCAGTGTTGAGTGCCATATGTTGTGTTAATGTTGTGTTATCTTGTGTCACAAGTGTCGAAGTGTTTGTGCTGTGCTGTATAGTGGGGTATAATTGTTGCAAAGACAGAACCTTGTACGTTTGTATTGTTTGGAATGTGTGATGAAGCGTTGTACTCATGTACCTGCGGTTATATTTCACGTGTGTGAGATTGCATTGTAATGTCCAATTGTATTGAGTGATATATTGTGAATGTGACGTGTCATGAGCGACGGACTATGTTACAGTCTGTGAGAGTGTGTGGCGACTGTTCGCGCTCGTTTGTGTGGTTTTGAATATTATGAGATAATATTCTTAAAGTGGGGGGCAGTGTCACAGAACGAGCGCTAAAAAATGGGCGCGGCGCCAAATTCTCGCGGTAACGCGCGGAAGAGACGCCGGGAGGTCAAAAAAAAAAGAAAACAAACATCCAAGGCTCCCCGGGCGCGCGCTCTCCCCTGGGAAGCGTGGCTTCGCCGACGAACCTCCTCACCCCACATCGGCGGCCGAGATAGCCCGCGAAAGTTCTGAAACGAAAGGAGCGTGGTCATACCGAGTTGAGTCATCGGCCGCGGAGGGCATTCCAACCGTCTCGCCCTCTTCCCAGCCTTCGCTGCGTATCGCGCCGACGAAATGACGAGAACCGTCTGGAATGTCGCGCGCAAGGTATTTAACCGAGCAGCCGAGATGGGAGATGAGGAGAAGACGGAAGTTGCGCCAGAGTGCGAAGGGATCCCGCCGTGTAGTCGGGGAAGGTTTTGTCCGTAGGGACGAAGCAGGAGATGAAGAGGATTTCCACTTGAGGGGTGAAGACCGGAGCTACAGGCAAAAGAGTGTGTTTACCGCTATCGAGCGAAGACGCGTGGCGACAGCTGCGTGTGTGAGGCCGACGTGTTCGGGCGAAGAAGTTTGAAGCTTGGAGAGTGGCTAATTGAAGGCGCGAGGTTTCCTGGAAGAGAAACTTCGAGGGCGCGGAACGACAACAACGCTGGACTTTGAGTGAGTGATTCTCGGAAGAGTATCATCCAGACTTTTGTTCCGAGGACTTTGGGCTGAATAGATTTTCTATCTCTTTAGTCTTTAAGTGTCTTGGTTGTTCAATGCATGCGACTGCATTGTAGTGCGTATCGTTGTCTGTGTCCGTTGTTTTGAGTGTGGCTGATTGTACTGTGTAGTACGTTGTTTGATTGGTGACGTATTGTATGTAACTATTGTGGAGTGTGCCTTCTTGTGTGTTGTTTTCGATCTGCCATTTTTGAGAATATAATATTTGTTCTGTTTATCAACTCTCGGCTCTGGCTCGTTCTTTGGGCCACAGCCGGCGTCCGCTGGCGCGCCAAAAAGGACCACTTCTAAATTGTCCACGCTTTCGTGGTGCGGTTCGGGGGGCCAATATTTCGGCCCTTGGAATTAGCCCGGCGATCGCCTCCCGAATTAACGGGACCTGTGTGTGACACCTGTCTCCCGCCAATCTTGTCAATGTAATCGTCGAAGGTGTACAAACACTTGCACTCAGCGATACCGGTGCCGCGATATCTGTGATAAGTCAAAAACTCTGCCGCTCTCTCATAGCTCGGCATACTCACTCATGAGTACACTCACTAACACTCATTCATACTCAATGGAATGTGGTGAGCGTGAGTATGAGTGAGTACTTATAGGTAGGAGTGAGAATGGACGTGAATGAGTACTTTCACTGAGAGTAGAAGTGAGTATGAACGTGAGTGGGTGCTCATGAGTGTCAGTAGGAGTGAGTATGAACGTGAATAAGTATTTTAAGTGTGAGTATGAGTGAGTATGAACGTGAGTGAGCACTCATGAGTGTGAGTAGATGTGACTTTGAACGTGAGTGAGTACTCATCAGTGTGAGTATTTGTGAGTACAAACGTGATTGAATATTTATCAGTGTGAGTAGGAATGAGTGAGAGCTTCTGAGTGTGAGTAGGAGTGAGTATGAAGGTGAGTGAGTACTCTGAGTGTGAGAAGGAGAGAGTATGAACTTGAGTGAGAACGTGAGTGAGTAGGAGTTTGAACACAAGTGAGTACTGATGAGTTTGAGTATTCGTTAGTATGAACGTGAGTGAGTATTTATGAGTGTGATTAGGAGTGAGTGAGAGCTCATGAATGTGAGTAGGAGTAAGTACGAACGTGGGTGAGTACTCAAGAGTGTGAGTAGACTTGACTGCGAAGGTGAGTGAGTTGCTGTGAGTGTGAGTAGCAACGAGTAGGAACATGAGTGAGTTACTGTGAGTGTTATAAATATTTGTAACCATCGCAACGGCGTCCTCAATAAGTTGTAAATAACGGGCACTATGGCATGCAAGCTTACTGTACGTAAAAAGCCTTCAGTTAGTTAGGAAACTGGGGGAGCCGTCCTACATCAGATGGGGTGGGGCGGGGGCGTGAGGTGAATGCGCAAAACCCGAGTTGAGGGTAGCCATCCATTTATTGTAATTTGAATTTTCTAGACTGAATAACTTTGAACTGCCTGTCCCTATGGCTACCGTTCTTGCTGCACTTACCTCTTGCGCCTTCAGTCTACGCAACCCACTGATAATACATGTAAAACAACAAGGTCTTGAGAAGCCCTTTAACAAAAAATTACCGCGCGAGCTGGTTCAGAAAAAGAAATGCACTGCGCAAGCGACAAAAAAAAACGCTGAAATGGCCCGAGAGAAAAAGCACATTGTGTGCGTGACGCACATTGTGCGCAGCGATTTTGCAGTTTCTATCTCTGCGTTGTCCCTAAGTGAAGGTTACCTTGAACGAAAACCTTGAGTGATCTCATGACCTCTCAAGCGCGAATCTGTGTGCAAACTTCGCCTTCTCAGTGCCCCATTAAGAAAAAAAGGAAAGCTTGGAGGACGGTTGAGCTTCGCCGTCAATAGTATAGTATACGATAGCGTAATCGGACCCTGTTCGCATCGCCGTTTCAATCTCTACCCTCCCTTCAGTTTTCGGCGGCTTATTATGCCTTCATTCGTGCTGGCACAATGTGTAATAAGCGCCCAATCACCCTTGATAATTCATTCTATCATTCAGTTAACGGGGGCTAATACAAAAACACACATAACGCAACTCGGTAATTACCGTTTTATTCGGCTGTCCGCGATAACCCTGCGTAGGCACGCTGCCAATGAACGTTAACCGCGTCGGCAAATCCATAAATAAGGCCCCCTGCAATCGTCAGTGCCGGCACGGAGCCAACGAAGTCTCCGCGTGAGCGCGACCCACAGAGGAAGGAAAACATCTCCGAAGATGCGCACAATTTCTCGATTGCAAAACTGCCGTACGCAACGCATTCCATCTGAAGGCGAGGCAGAGAGGGGAGGCGCCGTCTCGACGGTCGCGCCGGGCCACAGAACACCTACCAGTGGCCGGGTGGCCGACGTGGCGGCGAGGCCCCGGCGCCCGTCTGTCCCGCTAGTGCAGTCAGAAGGGGCTAGGGGCAGTGGAACAAACGAAGCGGCTGAGCCGGATGGCGTGGCAACGTCTTAGGTTCTGGCGGGTAATCATAGCGGCGGCCATGTAGTATACTGAAGCTGTCGAGAGCGTCTCTATTTCGCGCGCGCGCGTCGTAGCCTACGAAAGCGCGTTTTGAGTGCTTGTAACACATTACTGAGATTCTAAACGATGTCTCAGCGTCTCCTACGCGTCATGGCACACAAATGAATGTGCAGGTGCGTCGTAATTGCGCTGAGTCATTGCCTAATTGTGGAACCTACCGACCCTTAAAGAAAGCGACAATTGTTCAGTTCGATTGTTTATTGAGTAACCTGAGTACACGTAACGCTACCTCAATGTTAATATTCATCGTCGGCCTGACAACGTCCACTGCAGAACAAAGGCCTCTCCCATGATCCGCCACTCAACTCGGTCCTGTGCTTGCTGCTGCCATTATGTACCTGCGAACTTCATAATCTCATCTGCCCATCTAACTTACTGTCTCCCCCTAACCCGTTTGCTTCCTCTGGAAATCCGGTCAGTTATGCTTAATGACCAGCTGTTATCCTGCCTACGCGCTACATGACCAGCCCATGTCCATTTCTTCTTCTTGATTTCAACTATGATATCATTAACCCCGGTTTGTTCCTTAATCCACTCTGCTCTCTTCTTGACTCTTAAGGTTACAACTACTATTTTCCTTTCCAACGCTCTCTGCGTCGTCCTCAATTTAAGCTGAACCCTTTTTGTAAGCCTCCAGGTTTCTGCTCAGTAGGTAAGTACCGGCAAGATGCAGTTGTTATATACCTTCGTCTTGAGGGGATAATGACAATCTACCAGCCATGAGCTGAGAATGCTTGCCGAATCTTCTCCACCCCACTCTTATTCTTCTAGTTACTTCAGTCTCGTGGCTCGGCTCCGCAGGTACTACCTGTCCTAAGTAGACGTATATACCTTTTCCCACTTCAAGTGCACTGCCACCTATCTCGAAGCGCTGTTTTCTTTCGAGGTTGTTGTTCATTACTTTCGTTTTCTGCCGGTCATTTTGTAGATTCCAAGAGAAGGAAAGCGGGAAAAGGGGAGACAAAGTGTCGTGGGCAGGTTAGATTAGGAAGTTTGTGGGTATGAAGTGGCAACAGCAAGCAAAGGACCGAGTTGACTGGCGGAACAGGGGAGAGGCCTTTGTTCTGCTGTGATGATGATGAGTATGTGAATGTAAAAGTACGTGGGTGAGTGCGCCTGAGTATGGGTAGGCGTAAGTATGAAGGTGAATTCTTATGTGAGTGCGGAGGTGAGTGAGGGCCTATGATCTTGAGCAGGCGTGAGTATGAAGGTGAGTGAGTAACTATGAGTCTTAATTGAGGTGCACGAAAAATTGAAGTACAAAAAGGAGACACCTGGACACGGCGCACTGTCTCGAGGTGTCTTCCTTTTGTACTTCAATTTTTCGCGCACCTCAGCTAAAGTCAATCAACAACTCGCCCAGCAGTCCGTGTTTCTCTAAGAGTGTGAGTAGTCGTGAGTATGAACGTGAGCCATGAACAATGAGTGTGAGTAGGCGTGAGTATGAACGTGAGTGACTGTGAGTTGGTGTGAGTATGAACATGCGTGAGTACTCATCAGTGTCAGTAGTCGTGAGTATGAACGTGAGTGAGGGCATATGAGTGCTAGCTGGCGTGAGTATGAACGTGAGTGAGCACTCACAAGTGTGAGTAGTCGTGGGTATGAAATGAGTGAGTACTCATCAGTGTGAGTAGTCGTGAGTATGAACG
The DNA here is from genome assembly GCF_013339725.1 of Rhipicephalus microplus. Classification (NCBI taxonomy): domain Eukaryota; kingdom Metazoa; phylum Arthropoda; class Arachnida; order Ixodida; family Ixodidae; genus Rhipicephalus; species Rhipicephalus microplus. The sequence goes on from NC_051168.1 coordinate 155,847,694, forward strand.
TGAGTGAGGGCCTAGAGTGTGAGTTGGCGTAAGTTTGAACGTGAGTGAGTACTCATGAGTGTGAGTAGGAGTGAGTATGAACGTGAATGAGAACTTTCAGTGTGAGTAAAAGTGAGTTTGAACGTGATTTAGTATAATGAGTGTGACTAGGAATGAGTATGAACGTGAGTGAGTACTTTGAGTGTGACAAGCAGTGAATATGAACGTGAGTGAGTACTTTGAGTGTGACAAGGAGTGAGTATGAACGTGAGTAGGAGGGAGTGTGAGTAGGGGTGAGTATGAACGTGAGTGAGTACTTTGAGTGTGAGAAGGAGCGAGTATGAACGCTAGTAAGTACTCTGAGTGTGACAAGAAGGGAGTATGAACGTTAATCAGTACTCATGAGTTCGAGTAGGCGTGAGTATGAACGTGAGTGAGGGCCTATGAGTGGGAGTAGACGTGAGTATGAACGTGAGTGAGGTTGAAGGCTGAAAAAATTGTGGTGAGTATGAGTGAGTAGTGTCTCAAAGTGCCGACCTATGCGCTCTCTTCGTAAAGTGACGATGCTTTGTCCTATGGTTTCTCTTAGCACTGCGAGCGCCCACCAAATTGAGCCCGTCGCGGCATGTACAGCAAAAGTGGTAATTCGAGACGTGTTGTACACCATTGAATTTCACGTGTTGGCTTCATGTTCCCATGATGTCATCCTAGGATGGGATTTCTTATCACGTCATCACGCCATCGTGCACTGCGCTCGGGCCGAAGTGGAGTTGTTACCGTTTCAGGATGCGCCCTCTTTTGGGGCGACCATCCCTAGTGTGGCTAACCTTGTCGGCGCGACGGACATTGACCTTCCTTCTTTCAGCACTCAGTTTTTCCCTGCCTACTATGCTTCACTTTCTGACGCTACCGTCCTATTCACGCCATCTGACATCTTCGGTAGCCGCCACCACACATTGCCGCCATTCGCCGTTCTTGCGCTTTGTCAAGACACTACCGGAATATTTATTTCCAATCTCAACTCGTGCCCCCTCAGTTTGCACCGCAACGAGACGCTCGGCAATATTCAGCCTATCGATGAAGGTACTATCGTGCCTGCCGATTTCTTCGACACCAAGCCAAATATGGAGCTGAACGTGTTGGTTCCTCACCTTGCCTCGGACAGCGTGTCTTCCGATGCATTCCACCGTTGCATTGACAGCCCTCTCGCCCCGGCTCGACGTGGGCAGCTTGAATAAATGAATGAATGATCTTTATTGCACTCATATTTTATACAAAATAAGCACAAACTGTATGGTCCCACAGCCAAAGGCTAGTGCGGGTCCCATTGAAAGTATACATAACTGAAACTGTAATAGTTCTAATTAAAAATAAACAGAAGTAAACAACTAAAATTTTATATCATCATACAAGAAGTAATGTTTATCTGCTAACAACAGTCATTTGAACTCGATTGACCATAAAAATTGGGAAAGTACATAATTTGTAGCAAAGACAAATATTTTGGTGATTAGTGGCGTACAGAACTGAAGAATGATCCTTGTAGTTGCAAGTATCAATAGTAGTTCTCTTATATGGCTTAATAAAGTGAACAAGGGTATTGAAACATCTTTCAAAGAAAACGTCTAAAACACTAAACACATAAAGGGCAATATATATACATAATAAAAAATTACAACCTAAAGTATTAGTCAACTCAAGCAGAGAAAGTTGCTTCAAAGTAGTATTTTTTCAATGATCTGGAAAAGCTCTGGGTATTTTTTATATAACGCGGTATGCCATTGCAAACTTTCGTTCCAGTATATTGTAGTAGACGTTTGCTAAAGGCGTTTTTTGGGGCGGTATATTGAAGTTGTTAAAAGTTTGGTTCCTCGTTTGGCGTCGGGGAATACACAGTAATGAAATTGGAAATGGTTCATTTTTCCTAAAGACACCGTTAATACATGTACCTAATTTTAGCTCCGTTTATTTTTTATGTATTATTGAATTAGTTTATTTAGAAATAGTTCATTTTTAGTTACTTTATAAGAACACTATTTAAATAATATTTTATTAATATTAAATTTTTTATTAATAACTAATGATGAAAAATAAACTATTTAAATAAAGTAGTTTATTTTATTTTTCTAATTAGAATAATTAAAATAGTTTATTTTTATGTATTACTGAACTGGACTCGTGGCAGAGTAGTAACATAATTAGTTACACACTAATTAACTTTAGACACATTCCTTCATTTTTTTCTTCGAATGTAATGCTGACTGCCATGAAGTTATGCAACGTAAATTTCACGCGTTTCGACGGCCCATCCAAATGTGCGACTGAAGGATATATATATATATATATATATATATATATATATATATATATAGAGAGAGAGAGAGAGAGAGAGAGAAAGAGAGACAAGACAAATAGACCTACAAGAGTAGACAACATCAACATGACTAAATGAAGAGCAACAAAGTGGCCAGTCAGCTACACAGACTGGCAACTACAATTGCTTGCTTTTCTGCTCCTCAATTCGGGTATTGCGCTCTATGGGGGATTGACCAAGAAGTGGGCGTTTAATGTATTGATAAATTGATTGATTGATTGATTGCCACTTTCATGGCGGCGCAACCCACCATGACGGATCTGCTGTAAAACGAGTGGGACATTGCTATATAAAAAAATTTCTTCATTATATTCAATTATTGGTCAATAGATAGTTCAAAAATCCCTTGTTAGATAACTTCATCAGAAAAAAAGGAAAAGAAATAAGAAAAGGCTACTGTTCTTAAGAAACATGCTTGATTTTTATAAACATACAATTCTGTTCCTTTCAAATATTAGAAGTGCTTTTGAAAAATCTGCTTGATTTCGATATACTTGGCATTCGATTAGTCTCGTCCTACGTAAGAAATAGTATACGGCCTTGTGAACGCTCCTGTTGCTAGCACGCAGCACAATTGCCCCCCCCCCCAAAAAAAAACCACCGGGAGTGACGAAATTATTATCATCCTTCTAAGCTCTTTATCCGGGGGTCTTTTCTTCTAATTTCTGAATAGTCTGCATGCTACAAATATAATGCAGCTATTCACTCACCGAATTAGTGGGATAAATGTGAATGTGCCAGACCAGGTTATTTTTGGGAAAGTTCAGGGTGGGAGTCGGCCTCATATCTGCTAACTTATATCTCAGCCCTTCTGAAAAATTAGGCAACAAACAAGAATATTTTTTGTTGTCTTCGTCAAAGATTGTTGCCTGGATCTGGTGTTTTTTATACCACCTCAATTAATCCCTCGGATAGGCCTCAATATCTATGGTGTACCTGTTTTCAAGTAAGTGCCTTTTTTCTTTCTGTTTTATAACGCCTGCGTTTATTAACTATTGTTGATATGGCCAGAAATTCATGGTTTTCTCTCTGTAGGCCCTAGGTCTTGTCTAACATTCTCCTACAGGGCACACTGTAGTGGCGCAAAGTTTGTGCATAAAATGATTTAGAAAAGAGAAAAGAAAGAATAACAAGTGCTAGTTTGTTGAGAGAAAAGTTTCTTATGTAATGAACATAAATGCATAAAAACCAAATAAAGTACGCAGATGCATAAAAACCAGAGGAGGTAGTCAAACGGAGAAGATCTGTCACCGCGATGAAATAGAAAACGTTCTCATTTCAGCATAATATAGTGTAACTGACGTTTGGCTGACGCATGCATCACCAATATTTTGCATGCGATAGGCATGTAACAGTTGGCGCCTGGTGTTGTACGCGTGTGAGTCGAACATTGCTTATGCGGTATGATATTTAAAATTTCTAAAGGGTATAATCAACGATGAACTGGCTGAAGAAAAGATTTACTTTGGGAAGTGTATTTCAAGCTCACATTCATATTGCACTTGTGGAGCACTTTATGGAGACTTTATGGTCTTTGGCGTAGGCAAGATCGCATATAACGTAGAAATCCGTAGCATGTTCAGAGCTTGTTCCCGCCAGCATGCTACAACAAACAAATATGAAAATTTAAAAAAAATGAAAGCTAGCGAGAAACACAAAAGCAGAGAAAGAAAAAAATGAAGATGCATCGAAAAAAATAAAACTGGAGAAGAGAGCGTAGAAAACAGTAATAGAGGTGTGAAGAACTAGAAAACCGATCAGGAAAAACAGTAAGGCTTGACGGCTCAGCACTTTATTTCAGGACACGGTGCTGAGCCCCTCCACTAAACATTTACCTACAGGGACCTGGTCTGGTGCGGTAACTTTTGTGTCTCTTTTACATTGTAAATTAATCCCTGAATAATTGATTTATAACATGCCGATAATTGGCCAAATAAATAAAAATACTTACGTACGAACTGTTCCGATGGATGGGATCAAATATATCATCCCTGGTCGTTCTTTTCTTTAGGGCTACCGCACTGGGTTTTAGCCCCACAAGCGTTTGCGAGGCCGTATGCAATTTCGTACGTGAGACGAAATAACTTGAAAGCTGAGGCTATCGAAATGAAGAATTCAACTAACAGGTAAACCTAGGATACAACTATCCGTAGCTGAACGTTTCGAGATTAATAATTAAATTCACTTATATAGTTAGGCAACACTCAATTCATGGTTGATCACCCGTGGTAGGTTGCGCCTGGTGAATACCAGCCAACAACAATAGCAGCAGAAACAACTGCTCCATTCCGGATTGGCAAAATGGCAACGCTTGCATGAAACTCCCTTAATTTTTTTGTTTCATACTTCTGGCCTACGTTTCTAGCTCAAATAAACACTTTTTTTCTGGTTTGGATATATACTTTGAAATGCCGTATGAAGCCGAATAAAAAAATTGTTCGGCCCTTATTGAGCTTGCTCCTGTTTTTTCTTTGTGCTGTGTCTGCTCCGTGGAGGAGGAGAAGAAATTAACGCGTATTTTTTGAAACTGTATCGCGGTTCTATACCCGCGTCTACTCTGGTTCTCTGAAGTAAAATAAATAGCTGCTTGAAACAAGAGGCTGATTCCTCGGCGCAGTACATTAGCGACCCCTAGTACACTGACATCGGCTTGCACGTGGCACGCACGTGATATGCGAAAGACAGGAAAATGCTTTTAAATAGTTGCATTTGAAGTAAGGTAGTTTATTATACCTTATACGACTATTATACGAGATCAAGTGTCTGAGGTCCTTGCTCCGCAGCTGGTGCCACCAGTCAATGCACCATTGACGTACGCCGAAGCAGCAGCAGGACCACGACCACAGACGTTCCAAGCGCCGCCTCCTCAGCCTGCTCCTGTTTATGCCGCCCAGCCGCCACGACCTCCAGTTCGCCGAGTCCCTAATCCATGGCGCACTGCCGACAACCGACCGATCTGCTTTTCGTGTGGTCTACCTGGGCACGTCGCACGTCTGTGCCGCCGCCGCCCACTCCACTCACGTGAAAACCTACGTCCATATGAGAACGATTACACGTACACTCAATACACCCCAGACCCCGAATTGTACGCTCCTCGTCCAAGCCACCGACCAGCTCCTGATCGCCGATCTCCTTCTCCACGTCGACGCTTGCCCTCCCCGATGCGCCGACGCCTCCCTACAATCGACGCGGAAAACTAAATGACGCAGTTCCCGAGGCAAGAACTGCGTCCTCGTCGCAAAGCACAAGCCCTCTTCGTTCGCCACCGAATGTAATTAATGCCGTTCTTGAAGGTGTACCCATACTTGCCCTTATTGATACTGGTGCCGCAATTTCTGTCATCGCCGAAAAAGTTTGCCGTTCAATTCGAAAAGTGACAACGCCTTACTTGGGTTCATGTCTTCATACTGCCACTGCACAGCCTGTGCAGCCTGTGGCCGCGTGTACTGCCAGACTTGTAATTCAAGGAGTGCCCTACACAGTGCTGTTCGTAGTACTCCTGCACTGTTCTCATGACATCATTTTAGGTTGGGATTTTCTCTCCCATCACCAAGCCGTCATTGATTGCGCCCGTGCCAAAGTCACCTTTTGTCCCCTTGGTGATGCGCTACCCATGCACGATCGCCCTTCCGACGCGAAGTTGGTCATTAGTGACGACACCCAAATCCCTCCACGCGCTACTGTCTTCGCACCTGTGTCGTGTTCCACCGCCGTCGACGCTACCGCATTCTTCACGCCTTCCGCTGGTTTCATTCATCGCCACCTATCACCGCTCCCAACCGCTCTCGTTACTCTTCAAGGTGGTGCGACCAACGTGCCTGTGGAGAATCCGTTCCCATTCACGATTACGCTACTTCGAGGCGAATGTATTGGTTCGATAGAATCATTCGAAACCATCGCTACACTTGACGTTCCCGATGAATCCTCGGAAGTCAGCGCCCTCTCCTGTAGTTCCGTGAATGACCCTTCCACTACCGACATTTTCAACCGTGTCATCGACGAAGACCTAAACCCACAACAGATGTGTGAGCTTGTGAGCCTCCTTGACAAGTTTCGACCATCTTTTGACAGTCACAGCGCTACTTTAGGTCGCACATCTACCGTATGCCACCAGATCGACACAGGTAATCACCCACCACTACGGCAGCGACCATACCGTGTTTCGCCGACTGAACGCCGTATCATCGATGAACAAGTAGGTGACATGCTAAAGCGAGGCGTCGTTCAACTGTCAAACAGTCCTTGGGCGTCGCCGGTTGTTTTAGTTAAAAAGAAGGATGGCAAGATACGCTTTTGCGTAGATTATCGTCGCCTAAACAAAATAACACGAAAGTATGTTTATCCTTTGCCTCGAATTGATGACGCCCTCGACTCTTTACAAGGCGCAGAGTTCTTTTCCTCCCTTGATCTACGCTCTGGGTACTGGCAAGTGCCCATGAATCCGGATGATAGGCCAAAAACTGCATTTGTTACACCAGATGGTTTATACGAATTTAACGTGATGCCATTCGGGCTATGCAATGCGCCGGCAACATTTGAGCGCATGATGGACACTATCCTACGAGGCCTCAAATGGAACACGTGTTTGTGCTACTTAGACGATGTAGTGGTATCCTCGCCCGATTTTCCCACGCACCTTCGGCGCTTGGAACAGGTTCTACGCTGCCTCTCTGCAGCAGGCCTCCAACTCAACTTGAAGAAGTGTCACTTTGGAGCGCGCAAGCTGACCATTCTCGGACACGTCGTGGCGAAGAATGGCGTTCTTCCTGACCCCGCTAAGCTACGTGCTGTTCGCGAGTTCCCGAGGCCCGCGTCTCTCAAGCAGCTGCGTAGTTTCATTGGGCTTTGTTCATACTTCCGCCGCCTCGTCCGAGATTTCGCCTCGATCATGGCGCCTCTGACAGACCCACTTCAGGGAGACCGCAATCTATCTGCGTGGTCTCCAGCTTGCGACAGTGCCTTTGCGAAGCTCCGTGAACTGCTTACAACACTACCCATACTGCGTCATTTCGATTCAAGCGCTCCCACAGAAATTCACACAGATGCTAGCGGTGTCGGTCTTGGCTCTGTACTCGCCCAACGAAAGCCTGGTTACCAAGAATATGTTGTTGCGTACGCGAGCCGCACTCTTACAAGAACAGAAGCAAATTATTCGGTAATTGAGAAAGAATGCCTAGCGATTATCTGGGCCATTACAAAATTTCGGCCTTATCTGTACGGCCGCCTTTCAATGTTGTTACCGACCACCACGCGCTCTGCTGGTTATCCTCCCTCAATGATCCCTCAGGACGCTTGGCACGATGGGCTTTACGGCTCCAAGAGTACGACATCCGCGTCATTTATCGCTCAGGCCAGAAGCACGCCGATGCCGACGGTCTTTCGCGTTCGCCTGTTTCTACTGATATTGCGATTGTCTTCATCCAAGACAACTTCCTTCCACTATCAGGACCCATCAACATGGCTGCGGAACAGCGCAAAGATTCGTGGATTGGGTCTCTGATGGATTACCTATCTGAAACACTCGCCCACCCGCCATCTCGAGCGCTACACCGACAAGCCTCTCACTTCGCCAACCGTGATAGAATACTTTATCGCCGCAACTACCACCCTGACGGTCGCAAATGGCTACTCGTCATACCCAGGCATCTCCGCGCCGCCAGCATATGTGCTGCTTTCCATGCCGATCCGCAGTGTGCGCACGCCGGTTTGTTTAAAACCTACGCCAGGCTACGTTTTTGGTTTTATTGGCGCGGCATGTACACATTCGTTCAAAAGTACATTCGATCTTGCACAGAGTGCTAACGCCGCAAGCACGATCCTAGCCGTCCTACTGCACCAATGCAGCCGTTACCGTGCCCAGTGTGACCATTCGACCGGGTTGGAATAGACCTTTATGGTCCTCTACCATATACATCAGCTGGGAATCGCTGGATTATTGTAGCGATCGACCATCTCACGAGATATGCAGAAACGACCACTCTACCAGCCGCGACGGCACGTGACGTTGTGTTTTTCCTGCTGCAACGTTTTGTTCTGCGTCACGGCGCTCCACGTGAATGAACTTTTGAGCGACCGAGGCCGCGTCTTTCTCGCGGATGTTATTCGAGAATTTCTTGCAGAATGCCATGTAATTCACCGCTGTACTACCGCATATCGCCCACAAACAAATGGCTTGACTGAGCGTCTCAACCGTACTCTTGGCGACATGCTTTCTATGTATGTCGCCTCCGACCACACCAACTGGGATCTTATCCTTCCTTACGTAACGTACGCTTACAACACGGCACCTCAAGCGACGACAGGCTTTTCTCCATTCTTTTTACTTTATGGTCGAGAACCATCATCTCCAATTGACACCATTCTCCCCTACCGACCCGACTCATCCGAAGGCACACCAGTTTCCGAAGCCGCGCGGTATGCGGAAGAATGTCGGCAATTAGCTCGCACCCTTACAACACAAGAACAAGGGCTACAGAAATTTCGTCACGACGATGGACGGTCCAACTACCAATTTTCGCCCAACTCTCTTGTTTGGCTGTGGGTGCCCCCCAGTGCTGCTCCTGGTACCTCTACAAAGTTTGTCAGCAGGTACCATGGACCTTATCGCGTCATAGAACACACTTCCGCTGTTAACTACCTCATCGAACCCCTCACGGCCACTGTGGACCTGCGTCGCCGAGGCCGCGAAATCGTACATGTCAATCGCCTCAAACCATATCACGAACCACTTGTCCTAACGACACCTTAGAACACTTACTTGGCACCATCTTCAGCGAGGGGGAAATATGTAATGATGAATGTAGTGGGTCATGCAAATCTCGGCACACACACTGTCAGTGCTAAGCACGAGACGCTCGGCCCGGACTGTCGCTGATTTTGCTAGCTAGGCCTACGCTCCTACCTGGTCTCGGATAACAGTTTTGACTGTCTCCGTTCTATATTATAGCCCCCAGAAAAGCTAACAAACACTAGCATTTCAAACAATCAGGTCTCGAAGTTGCACCACCATTTCTGCTGCACGTGGTTGTGCCCATCTCGGCTCCCCGTCTCCAATGCTTCTTATCACATTTCCTTCACGCCTAAAAATCTCTGATAGACCGTCATTTCTATAACGAAATTAACTGTAACAGCAATATATATGACGCACGAAGACCCACAACAGAAGATGATGATTAGGATGTATACTTCACCTTGCGTATGCGTTAAATGCGAACGAAGCGTACTCCCACTGTTTGAAAGCAGCGTCTAACCTTTTCGATACCTTAGGACCGAGTAAAGGTCATGCTAAAACATACCAGCTCTCTATACATTATCTCGCTCATGCTCATTCGGAATAAATTACCAATTACCACTTTGGAGAACCGTTTTCATCTTACTGCTGACAATGTATTTGCACGATCAATCATCCTCGCCTAGAATTGTACTCACAGCATGCTTCCGCATTTGCGCATGCAATGAAACATCATCACTGGCATTTGCTGAATGTCATTGGTTTTGAAAACAAGATATATCGGATGATCTACGTCAAGAACGCACATATATACTACTGTTTCATGAATATGTGAGCTGCGCAGTGCATTATGGTGCCAGTTGTACCATTTGCCCCAACTCAATAAAATACTATTTTAACGCAATTCTTTCAAGAAAATTACACTTTTGTACAAGAGTGGATGCAATATAATATTCAGAACTATTAAGCCGCCAAAACAAAACAATAGATCTGGCAGCATCGCAGCACTCATAGGGCCAAGCAATAATATGCAGCGGAGTTTTGTGGCCTTTCATAACATAGCAGCCAAGGTTAGCTTGATGTAGGCAGTTAGGAAGAGAGCAGCCATTGAGTGTAGAGTAGGGCAGTCATGCCCCCGAAATTTGTATTTAACCGCTCTATTTTGCTCTTTCTCTCATTCTCTTTCTTTCTCTCTGTTTCTTATTAGGAATATCTTTCTTTTTTTCTTGTTGTTCGCAACGCTATTACATTTTCCCCACAATTGTTTGTGGGGCTGCCGTTCATCGACAGCCGAGTGAGTACAAAGCTCACCTTCTGGCAGTTGGAAACACTTTAGAATCCCGTGCCTTTCAAAAACTTAATTTTAGTTTTAATTACTTCTTACTTTCGTCCTACTCACTTATCCTCTCCATCTCCTTTCCTTCTTGCTTTCCACGTCGCCGAGCAATGTTTTTGGTCAACGCTCCCTGCCTTCTTTTTTGCAGGCTCCTTCCCTCAGCACTCAGTGTTTTAGTAGCCTTTACTGTCTCGTACCCTTCGCTTCACCAAACTTTTTCTATGCTATTCCTCATTTGCATTCACTGGGCTATCTTCTTCCACTGTCTTACTTTTCTTCTGTGATTCCTCAAAGAGAAAAGAAGACAAAAGTGATCCCCGTAACTGTCTGCGTCACAGTGCGACACCTCAACAGTAGCTTACAAGGGTTGGGGTAAGGAGGCATTGAAAAGATATAATTAAAGGTATAGAGATAGAGAGAAGAAGAAGGAGAGAGCGTGGCGCAGGCACATCGACATACGTAAGTAAAAAGAAGATAGAAAAAATGCACACGACCGCAGGAGGCCGAGGACGGGGCACCCCTCGGCGAGAGCTCTTGTCGGCGTCAGGAGATGGCATAGGGTGAGCCAGTTGGCCAGAGCTGCACTGTCATCGGAGATCGGGTGGGGGGGGGGGGCGGGCACAACCGTTCGGCACGAAATCCAGGGAACGATGTATCGAGCGTGTCATATGCAACTGCAACTGCGCATGCGTATCAGCCATGGTGCCCCTTTATATGCGTGAGCATTACCTTAATAGGCGTCTTTCGTTTGGTTGCCTTCGCCTTCGATACATGGTGTCAGAAGTGGCTCGCTTCCTGGAGAGCGGAACCTGACTTGTCTGCACAACGCGGGCCCACGAGATGAAATTAGTGAAGCCTCAGGATCACCTGCTCCTAGCCGGCAACTGCTCGAAAAACTGGGACCGTTTCAAACAGAAGTTTGACTTGTTTCTTACGGCAACGGAATCTCGAAAGGAACCGAGGTCATAAGCCGCAAAGACAGCTCTACTGCTGAGTGCTGCAGGTGATGACGCACTGGAGGTATTTATTAATTTTACACTTCTGGAGAGCGAAGACAGAGATGACTATGCCACAGTTGTCAAGAAATTCCAAGAGTACTGCCAAGAGCAGCAGAATGAGGTGCATGAACGATACCTGTTTCGGTTAAGGACTCGGTGTGAAGGAGAGCCCTTCGAGCAATTTTTGCGAGGTTTGCGGAAGCAAGCCCGCAACTGCAACTTTTGGCTACAGGTCGACTCGATGATTCGTGACCAGATTGTTTTTGGCACCAACAACTCCAAATTGTGAGAGAAGATGATTGGTGAGAAGGATTTTACAGTGCTTAAGGCAGAACGACTTTGTGAAGCCGCAGAAGTTGCAGCCCTTCGAAATGAGGCTTGGGCACAGCCAAAAGGCCAAGTTGCGACAGTCAAGCGACGGCCTTATTCAACTGGGTCCAAAGGCAGCAGATGCAACAGGACGCACGAACTTGGGAAATGCCCAGCATTTGAAAAGATGTGTTTTCTGTGTAAGGCAACGAACCGTTTTGCGGTGTGTTGCAAGCGAAACCCTCAGGTGCGCGATGTGCGCGAAGATGAAGGTGATTTCAGTATCTTGGACGTCAGTGTCGATGCTATCAGGAGCAAGGGAGAATGGCTAATAGAGGCGCATGTAGGCAGTCAAGCTGTCCCGTTTAAAGTAGACACAGGCTCTCAGGTGAACTTGTTGCCTTTTTCAATCTATCAAAGATGCAAAAAAAGGAAACTTGAACACAAGCACCTCGGTACTTCGCGCCAATAGAGGGCACGTTATCAAGCACATCGTAGTGGCTGATTTGCGAGTCGTCATAAATGGCCGACCAAGAATCATTGACTTCTTCATTGTCAAAAAAGGAAACCCTGCCATACTGGGACTACAAGCAAGCGTGGCGCTAGGCCTAGTGTCCAGGTCAGTTGATGTCGTGAACACTACTGGTGCGGACGATATTTTCAAAGAGTTCCCGCAGCTGTTTGGTGGCACTGGGTGCGTTGCTCGCAAGTACAAAATCAAGTTAGAAGAAGGGGCCACGCCAGTGGTTCAACCGGCCCGACGAGTATCCCTGGTGCAAAGAGAGCCTCTGCGAGAACAGTTGCGGCGCATGGAGCAAGCGGGAATCATACGAAAGGTCCAGGAACCTACAACACTGGGTAAGCCCTCTTGTTCTCGTTCGAAAAAAGGATGGAAGGCTGCGTGTTTGCATGGACCCTAGAGAAATTAACAAGTGCTTAAAGCGCGAGCATTACCAGATGCCTAGGCGCGAAGATATCGAAGCAGATCTAGTCGGTGCCAGGTATTTTTCGCGCCTCGATGCGAACTCAGGCTTTCACCAGATTCCCCTAGATGAGGCCACATCCAAGATCTGCACGTTCGGAACACCATTTGGCCGGTAGAGATTTTTGAGGCTTCCGTTCGGAATTGCGTCTGCGCCAGAAGTATTCCAAAAAACGCTGAGCGAGCTATGTGACAGTACTCCAGGCACAGCTGTATACATCGACGACATTCTAGTCTGGGGAGCAACAACAGAAGAGCACGATGCCGGCCTCCAGAATTTTTCGCAACGAGCCTGCGAGGCCGGCCTGACGTTTAACGCTGTAAATTGCAAGTTTCGGCAGACCGAAATTGACTTTCTCGGTGACGTCCTCACGTGCGACGGCATCCGGCTGAACGCAGCGCTTAGCGCGTCCCTCAGTGAAATGCCGTTCTCTACGGACAAGGCAGCAGTCCATAGAATGCTCGGCGTCGTGAGCTATTTCGGAAAATACCTGCCGAACCCGGCCGAAAACACAAAGCTTCTGCGCAGATTAATCAGGAAAGAAACGGTGTTTGAATGGACTGAAAGCCACGCTAGCGAGCGGAAAGCGATATGTCACATTCTCAGTTAGGCGCCAGTTCTCGCTATTTTTGACCCAGCCAGGGCAACTAAAATAACAGCGGATGCATCAAAAAATGGACAGGGTGCAGCTCTTCTCCAGCAGTATGGTGATTACTGGCGACCGACAGCCTAGGCTTCACGTGTTATGATGCACGCCGAACAAATGTATTCACAAATAGAAAAAGAAAGCCTGGCCATCACCTTTGCATGCAAAAAATTTCGTTACTTTGTGTATGGCCGCAAAATTATTATCGAAACAGATCACCGGCTTCTTCTAGCCATCGCATTCAAGGGTATTGGAGATATGCCACCGCCACTTCAACGCTTCTTCCTTCGTTTGCTTACATATGGCTATGAACTCCGATTGATTCTAGGGAAGCAGCTGGTCCTTGCCAACATGCTGTTCAGATCGTTACGAACAAGCAACGAGGAATACGCTGGCTCGACAGAAGACGTTGAAGCCCACGCAGTCGCTGTTATGCTGGATTTGGTGAGCACTAAAACCCTCAACCGCTTGGTGGTAGAGACTGCAAAATATCAAGAACTGCAAGCTTTTAGTCATTACGTCGAAGGACAAGGAGGCGATAGCCTTGAAGGCCCGATGAAACCGTTCGCTTCAGAATTGTCTAAAGCAGAGGGAGTGCTACGGAAGGGATGTAAAGTAGTAATCCCGAGATCCATGCAGCCGGAAATGCTTAAACGCATTCACGAGGGGCATTTAGGCCTGAACAAGTGTAAAGCAAGGGCGCGCAGCTTAGTGTTTTGGCCCGGACTTAGTAATGACATTGACATTATGTTACGAAGCTCCCACGCATGCCGGAAGCACGCGTACGCGCAACCGAGCGAACCGATTATTTCGAGACCAACGCCGCCTCACGCGTGGTACCGGGTGGGCGTGGACCTTTTCCAGCACGGGGGAAATTCTTATTTGTGCGTCTTTGATGCCCTGATGAATTTTCCAGAAATCGAACAGTTGAGTGACACTACGGCAAGGACAGTCATTTCCAAACTGAGTGCTATTTTTGCAAGATATGGGATACCAGTAGAGGTGTGCACTGACAATGGGCCACAGTTTTCTTGTCATGACTTCTTTCTTTTCGCATCCAGGTACGATTTCAACCATACAACATCCAGTCCCGGATCTCCTTGCTACAATGGATTTGCCGAGAAAGGGGTGCCAATTGTAGAAAGAATAGTGAAGAAGACGTCGGAAACCCGAGACGACCTCTGGCTGGGTCTTCTGGCCTATCGCACCGCTCCTCTTGAAGATGGTCGGTCTCGAGGAGAATTCCTGCAGGGAATAAGACTTGGCACTCCCCTCCCAGACGTCAAGCAAGAACCTGCTCCCCAGTATTCAAGCGCAACCCACCCGACGCGCGGAGGAGAACTTTGCCGCCGCTAAAGAAAGAAGAGGTAGTCCGGGTGAGAGGCAAAGAGTGGATCCGAAGGGCCCAGGTCGTTGGCAAGCTAGCACCGCGGTCCTACTAAGTAGTCACAGAAGACAAGAAGCTGCTGCGGCGCAATAGGCAGCATCTTCTCAGGACGCGTAATCCTTTCCTGCATGGCACAACTAAAAGCAATGACTCGGACAACGAAAACGCAGCCGAAAAAAATGAGCTTTCGCCACAGTGCTCAGCCGGTTCGGCTCATATGCTGCCACCGGGGACAGTCGGCACGTCCAGCACGACAACGGCGGCACCGGCTCCTAGGCGATCAGCACGTTGTTATGCTTGCGAGTCTACAGCGAACGTCCATGCCTCTCAAAAAGGCAATTTGTGTCAAGGCCAGCCCGCGAGCTCGCCTGATGCAAACAACTCAACGGCGTCAACACGCCGCGGTGCCTCTCTGCCGCGCACACACAGTAGTCACCTCAGCCAGCGAGCCCGTCGAGCAAGCAGCCGGCGCATTCCTGTCTGGCGGGTCTGACGCAATGCCTGGCGACGTCACTCGTCCTTTCCAGATTCTCCAGATTCGATGAGAATGACGAATGACTCCAGGTTCGATGAGATTCTCCAGATTCGATGAGAATGAGCCTCTCCAGATTCGATGAGAATGACGCGGCCCAGCGGCGACCCCATTGGAGGAGTCTGACCTCACGACCAGCGGCGCTTCTGGTTGGACATTTGGTTACTCAAAGAAACCACCCAGTGCATATAAAAGAAGCCCTGCGGCGCGTCGCGAGCAGCAGACATGTGTCGCAGTTGAGCTCTGTGTTAGCAGTCAAGCTATGTGTTAGCAGTCCTATGCGAGAGCAGACATGTGTGTCAGAGAAGAGAGCTATGTGATAGAGAGTTGAGCTGTGTGTCAGAGAAGAGAGCTATGTGATAGAGAGTTGAGCAATGTGTTAGCAGACCCATTTGGGAGCAGACATGTGTGTCGCAGTTGAGCTATGTGTTAGCAGACCCATTTGAGAGTAGATCTATGTGTTAGGGAGGAGAGCTTGGCTCTTCGGGTCTCTAAGCTGTCGGCCCCAGTGCCGAATTTGTAACACCTCTGTATATATCCTGTACATTAACCTTGTTTAAATCACCATCGTCTCATCCGCTCATCTATCAGCTCTGCGCACAAGCAGTCGCGAGCTGAGAAACCTACGCTACCAAACAGCTGGTGACCTTCCCGGCGGAGATCGGAGCAGTGGCGCCTTCAGGACCGTGTTGGCATCGCCGTCTTTCGAAACAGTGGTTGCAGCGGTGAAATTCGTGGCGCCCTTCGTAACGTTGTCGGAGGCCGCGTCGCAACAGTGGTTGGCAGCTGCGGGATCAGCCGGCGTCAGCGACATCGATGCGGTGAGTGCCTGATGTTTTCGCCTCAGTTCACCAGACTACTCTAGCACAGGTTATAGTAGTTTAGAGAAAGGCTGTGTGAAGCATTAGAGTGAGCTTTGATTGTTTCAAGCCAAGTCGAAGCGCTTTGAAACCAAAGTTAATGCGGAGGGTGTGAACATGGGAGTGTAAATAAATTGCTTGCGCGTGTTGCTAGTAGACCTAGTGGGTACGGCAAGTAAATTCTTAACAGGGGCAAACAGCAAGAGGCTAGTGTGAACGATGGAGAAACTTGAAGTGAAGGAACTCATCGAAATTTGTGAGGAACTCGGCATTACTTTGGGCCGTGCGAAACGAAAGCAAGCGATCATTGAGATCATGAAGGATGAAGGAGTGTCGGCTGAGGAAGACGATGAGGCTTGGGTGGATATCAAAGCACGCCGCGAGGAAGCTGAAAGGCGAGAAGTTCGCGAACGTGAAGAAGCTAAAAGAGCAGGGTAAATCGTTCTTCCCCAACTTAGCGTATATGGCCCTCGCGCAATCGCAAGCGCGGAAGCTTTCCTGGGAGCTTGATCTTGTTCTATTTGGTGAAACAAGTTCAAAGGCAGCAGATCTGTGTGACCTTGGTGGCGAGTCGACGGAACCTCAAACACGAATTTTTGTGTGTGAGTCACTTGAGCCGTCACTCGAGCGGCCCGTCGCCGAAGCGACTGGCGCGGTTTCCGGAGCAGGGGGAGACGATATAGCACCATGGAGTTGGAGCGAGAGGGTGCAACGCTCTCGCCTGTAGCGGAAAGTTGGAGTGAGCTGTTGAGGGTTGATCGAGAAACGCTCATTCTAGAGCAGCGTGAGGACTTCTCATTTAAAGCGCTAGTGAAAAGCCACGTGAAAGCTGCACAACTGTTGTCGAAGGAGTACTACGACAAATCGGCGAAGAAGCGCGCTTTTGAAGTAGGAAGTCAAGTAATGCTGCTGCGGCCGTCCAAAAAGGAACAAGCTTGAGGTTCATAGGGAAGGGCCCACCAAACTAATATTGAAGCTTTCCGTAACAAATTATGAAGTGAAATCAGGAAGGCGGCTGAACAAAATTTACCACAGTAACTTGAGGAAACCATACGTTCAACGTCAAGCAGTCGTAAATCTGGTTTTGAGTGCTTCAGAGGAAGAGGGAGCAGAAATTTTGACTACTAGTGAGGTAATCGCAGGGGGATCGGAAGTAATCTTGGAGCAGTTGAATCTAGAGCCTAGGTTAAGTGAAATCCAGAAGGAGGACCTGAAAAGGATTGTTTCCGAGTTTGGATACATGTTTTCGGACCGTCCCGGAAACACGACGGTGATCGAACACGATATTGAGCTAACTTGTGAGGAGCCAATGCCTAGCAAGCCGTATCGTTGTTCCCTGTGCAACGTCGCAAATATGAGCAGCTGTTGGTACCGCATAGGTATCGTCGCCTAAAAGTGACCGGTTACTGAGGTGAAGCATGATACTCCAACAGCACAACTTTGACGCTCGCTACAAAAAAGGAAAGCTAAACGCTAATGCAGACGCATTGAGCCGTGCGTTTAGTTAGTACCTTCTCCACCTTTCGATTTCTCACTGGCAATTCGGGGCAAAATTTTGTCTTCATCACGGCCTTAGCTGAGCGCTCTCGTCCAGAATGAGCTCAAGGAGCCAACGTTATGTTCAATTCTTTTTCGTTAAGTTATTGTACGTGTAAAAATTTGAGTTGTCATTTTAAGAGTCTTGTGTCCCACATGTGCCTCTTGATGTAGAGGGAACGAAATTTCGATAGACACGTAGCTAGGTATATGTTGTACTTTACTTTGTCTGGTGTTCTGTCGGGTGACCGAGGGCACTTGCTTGTGTCGTGTGTTGTCTGTTGTCGAACAGTTCTTGACAAGTTGCAGAACCATCGACAAGTGCTGAAACCAAGGATCGTCAGAAGAGACGAGAGAAGCTGGTCGACAAGTTGTGGCGACAAGCCAGTGGAGCTGGGATCCGTCCTCAAGAATGAGATGTGTTTCCGGAACAGAGTCTGGAACTGCATTCTCCCCATGGCCCTGGAGGCGAACCTGGAGGGACCTGGCGAACGAGCGCACCTGACATCCGAGCCACGTGGAAGCAACTCGTCTTTTCGGCGCATTGTCTGCTGGCGGGGGTGCTGTTATATCTGCGAGTCCACAGCGAACGTCCATGCCTCTCAAAAAGGCAATCTGTGTTAAGGCCAGCCCGCGAGCCCACCTGACGCAAACAACTCAACGGCGTCAACACGCGGCAGTGCCTCTCTGCCGCGCACGCACAGTGAGTCACCTCAGCCAGCGAGCCCGTCGAGCAAGCAGCCGGCGCATTCCTGTCTGGCGGGTCTGACGCGATGCCTGGCGACGTCATTCGTCCTTGGGTGCAGCCACTTGCTGCGCAGCCTCTCCAGATTCGATGAGAATGACGCGGCCCAGCGGTGACCCCATTGGAGGAGTCTCACCTCACGACCAGCGGCGCTTCTGGTTGGACATTTGGTTACTCAAAGAATCCACCCGGTGCATATAAAAGAAGCCCTGCGGCGCGTCGCGAGCAGCAGACATGTGTCGCAGTTGAGCTCTGTGTTAGCAGTCGAGCTATGTGTTACCAGTCCTATGTGAGAGCAGACATGTGTGTCAGAGAAGAGAGCTATGTGATAGAGAGTTGAGCTGTGTGTCAGAGAAGAGAGCTATGTGATAGAGAGTTGAGCTATGTGTTAGCAGATTCATTTGGGAGCAGACATGTGTGTCGCAGTTGAGCTATGTGTTAGCAGACCCATTTAAGAGTAGACCTATGTGTTAGGGAGGAGAACTCGACTCTTCAGGTCTCTAAGCTGTCGGCCCCAGTGCCGAATTTGTAACGCCTCTGTATATATGCTCTACATAAACCTTATTTAAATCACCGTCATCTCGTCCGCTCATCTGTCAGCTCTGCGCAGAAGCAGTCGAAAGCTGAGAAACCTGCGCTACCAAACAGCTGGTGACCTTCCCGGCGGATATCGGAGCAGTGGCGCCTTCGGGACCGTGTTGGCGTCGCCGTCTTTCGAAACAGTGGTTGCAGCGGTGAAATTCGTGGCGCCCTTCGTAACGTCGTCGGAGGCGCGCTTCGCAACAGCGTCCAACACATCAGCCGCGTCGGCTGTACTACGACGATAATTTTCAGCAAGTGTATTCAGTTTCTATGCAGTATAACTTGCCCTAAAAAATGAAGGTGTATCGAGCGTGTCATGTGCAACTGCAACTGCGCATGCGTATCAGCAATGGTGCCCGTTTATATGCGCGAGCATTACCTGAACAAAAGTTTTTCGTTTGGTTGCCTTCGCCTCCGACACAAGCGAGTCCTGTCATCGCTTTCTCTCGCACTTGCTGTGTACTCAGTAAGGGGTGCTTGCCATTTCTGTGGCCCATGCGCCGCCAAGTTTTATGCAACGCTGACCTTAATGCGAGCATTAAAAGCACCGCTAAAAAAACGTTTTTCTCTTCAATACTTGCCCATACTTTATCAGTTTGGAAAGAACGATAAGAGGATCTAATACCCTTGTTCTTGTCCGTCACATATTGTATTCTTCCACCATGCTTACTGCCTACCTCCACATAAACGTGAGCAGAAGAAGGGTAGCTAGGAACGAATCAACTTAATCACCACATATAAATACAACGAGAGACCTCCGTGAACAACTTTGCGAGAAATGGTATGGAAAAAAGGAAAACAGTTGCACCAACAGTAACATCAAGACGCAATTCAGATGCTGTTCACAGGATTGCAAAGTTGCGTGTATATATCGTACGAGACCTAAGGGTCGTCCCACCACTTCTCTAAAATGCTGCTGTTTCAGAGCGCGGCTCATAGACAACCGTGACTGCGTGGACTTATGTTGCTCGTTGTCATCGCCGTGATGGAGCACTGCGAAAGGTTTGCTGGTTTGCAAGCTCTGTGGTTTTGAAGAATGTGGCTGAATTGATGTTATACTTCCGCTATCAAAGCGAAAGTAAAAGAAAAAAAATAGCAAACAACTTACGAAAAAAACTACAAAACTTGCAGCTGAAAAGACTCACAAAAGCTTTTAATGAAGGTCGCAATAGAATACTTTAGAAATACGAAACTAATCAAATAAAATTAGTTAAAAATATTTATTTATTTATTTGTCATACTGTTAACCCTCACTTGAGGGTACATACAAGCGTTCGCAACTGCACACCTACATGCGATGATTCATGACTTCAGATCCGTAGCAGATGGAAAATACAGGCAAATGAAGGAAGTATAGACGAGAGAAGCGGTACCGTTTGAGCCGTCTTTATTTGGCAACATCGATCAAATGATGCTCTAACAACAAAGGTTTCATGCAAGAAGTACATGCAATACTCTACTACAAAGTTTCTGACACCATGTAAAAACTAGTGACAAAACTTAACAAGGCAACGTAAATTCATCGCAAGCAAGTACATTAAAAGTTTTTAAAGTTAATAGGCTAAAATAAACAACACAATCATCAAAAAACATTTCCATATTTAACTCCATAGTCGCACTACAATGGAAAGCTAGGCAGCGACTTGATATTTAAACGTCAAGCGTTAATCGGTGTATATTGTCACAGACTCCTAGGAAGTGCACAACAGAAATCTGAAATGACGGATCAGAAATGCACCAGTTGAAGTCTCAAGCGCAAAGATAGCAGCAGCAACCAATATGTGGACGGCTGGGCAGAAGTTTCTAGCTGGGTATTCGATGCCACAC
The DNA here is from genome assembly GCF_013339725.1 of Rhipicephalus microplus. NCBI lineage: Eukaryota > Metazoa > Arthropoda > Arachnida > Ixodida > Ixodidae > Rhipicephalus > Rhipicephalus microplus. The sequence goes on from NC_051168.1 coordinate 155,868,518, forward strand.
ACCACAGCTTCAAATTACGCACTACGAGCTGTCTCTAACGCCTGGAAACTTGTACGCGTTAGAATAAATAAGCAACAAATAACAATTATAATTACTTTTTTACTATGTAATTGATTAAGATGGTCATTTACAACTGCAGAAAAGTAACTGAGCAAATAAACAAATTCGGCTGATTAGTTTGGCGCTTGTTTCCGTGAAAGCTTGTTCGCCGTAATAGAATAACACCTATTTACTTAAACTGCAACGAACCATTGTAGCTAGCATAGTAAAGAAAAAAAGAAGCAGATCGCGTGAAGGCAGGGAAGCTGCTTTTCCTATATAGTGATACTCGGTGTTTAGCTACACCGGGAGAGAGGGAAGAAATTTTATTTCAAAAAAGAATTTTGAAGAGTTATTCGTGGATTTAGGTGATTATCCCAGATTAAGTTTTGGTCAGGAGTCTTTGAGCTCTGGCGACTGCCTTTGCTAACACCATCCAGAAAAATATGAAGGCTTTAGCTGCCTCCGCGAGCAGTCAAAGATTGGGGTAGATTTGAGCAAAAAAATTATGAAGTGCTGTTGAACACAGAATATCTCGCAAGTACAGTGCACGGAAACATTTTTTTATGCAAGTACAAGCATGCATGTATATTAAAGTAAATAGAGTGCAAGAAAACTGTGCCAGCAAAACATTCATGTACGCAGCCCAGTTTCTTTTTTGTACTTGCTCAAACTAGCAGCAATACAAGAATTTATTTCAAGAGTTGTGGTTTTTCTTTGTTTATTTAACGCCAGCGTCGAGACGTATGTCGTTCAGCTTTCTGCGAAACGTTTTATGAGCAGATTATTAGTGTTGCATCCGCAGGATGTGGTTAAGTAACAATTGAATCGTGTATTCATATTCACGCGTGTCGAAGTTGGACTGCTCTTTCTTAATCAGCAATCGTAGTGTCAGTTTCTTGACGACCTCTTTACGGGTAGAGACAGAGAAGCGCACAGAAAATAAGAACTGAGCAAAGGATAGATACAACATGAGCATTGACGCTGAACTGGAAATTTTTAGTCAAGAAACATCCTAATATACTAATAATAACGTGAAGAAGCTAAAAGAGCAGGGTAAATCGTTCTTCCCCAACTTAGCGTATATGGCCCTCGCGCAATCGCAAGCGCGGAAGCTTTCGTGGGAGCTTGATCTTGTTCTATTTGGTGAAACAAGTTCAAAGGCAGCAGATCTGTGTGACCTTGGTGGCGAGTCGACGGAACCTCAAACACGAATTTTTCTGTGTGAGTCACTTGAGCCGTCACTCGAGCGGCCCGTCGCCGAAGCGACTGGCGCGGTTTCCGGAGCAGGGGGAGACGATATAGCACCATGGAGTTGGAGCGAGAGGGGTGCAACGCTCTCGCCTGTAGCGGAAAGTTGGAGTGAGCTGTTGAGGGTTGATCGAGAAACGCTCATTCTAGAGCAGCGTGAGGACTTCTCATTTAAAGCGCTAGTGAAAAGCCACGTGAAAGCTGCACAACTGTTGTCGAAGGAGTACTACGACAAATCGGCGAAGAAGCGCGCTTTTGAAGTAGGAAGTCAAGTAATGCTGCTGCGGCCGTCCAAAAAGGAACAAGCTTGAGGTTCATAGGGAAGGGCCCACCAAACTAATATTGAAGCTTTCCGTAACAAATTATGAAGTGAAATCAGGAAGGCGGCTGAACAAAATTTACCACAGTAACTTGAGGAAACCATACGTTCAACGTCAAGCAGTCGTAAATCTGCTTTTGAGTGCTTCAGAGGAAGAGGGAGCAGAAATTTTGACTACTAGTGAGGTAATCGCAGGGGGATCGGAAGTAATCTTGGAGCACTTGAATCTAGAGCCTAGGTTAAGTGAAATCCAGAAGGAGGACCTGAAAAGGATTGTTTCCGAGTTTGGATACATGTTTTCGGACCGTCCCGGAAACACGACGGTGATCGAACACGATATTGAGCTAACTTGTGAGGAGCCAATGCCTAGCAAGCCGTATCGTTGTTCCCCTGTGCAACGTCGCAAATATGAGCAGCTGTTGGTACCGCATAGGTATCGTCGCCTAAAAGTGACCGGTTACTGAGGTGAAGCATGATACTCCAACAGCACAACTTTGACGCTCGCTACAAAAAAGGAAAGCTAAACGCTAATGCAGACGCATTGAGCCGTGCGTTTAGTTAGTACCTTCTCCACCTTTCGATTTCTCACTGGCAATTCGGGGCAAAATTTTGTCTTCATCACGGCCTTAGCTGAGCGCTCTCGTCCAGAATGAGCTCAAGGAGCCAACGTTATGTTCAATTCTTTTTCGTTAAGTTATTGTACGTGTAAAAATTTGAGTTGTCATTTTAAGAGTCTTGTGTCCCACATGTGCCTCTTGATGTAGAGGGAACGAATTCCCGATAGACACGAGGCTAGGTATATGTTATACTATACGTTGTCTGGCGTTCTGTCGGGTAACCGAGGGCACTTGCTTGTGTCGTGTGTTGTCTGTTGTCGAACAGTTCTTGACAAGTTGCAGAACCATCGACAAGTGCTGAAACCAAGGATCGTCAGAAGAGACGAGAGAAGCTGGTCGACAAGTTGTGGCGACAAGCCAGTGGAGCTGGGATCCGTCCTCAAGAATGAGATGTGTTTCCGGAACAGAGTCTGGAACTGCATTCTCCCCATGGCCCTGGAGGCGAACCTGGAGGGACCTGGCGAACGAGCGCACCTGACATCCGAGCCACGTGGAAGCAACTCGTCTTTTCGGCGCATTGTCTGCTGGCGGGGGTGCTGTTATATCTGCGAGTCCACAGCGAACGTCCATGCCTCTCAAAAAGGCAATCTGTGTTAAGGCCAGCCCGCGAGCCCACCTGACGCAAACAACTCAACGGCGTCAACACGCGGCAGTGCCTCTCTGCCGCGCACGCACAGTGAGTCACCTCAGCCAGCGAGCCCGTCGAGCAAGCAGCCGGCGCATTCCTGTCTGGCGGGTCTGACGCGATGCCTGGCGACGTCATTCGTCCTTGGGTGCAGCCACCTGCTGCGCAGCCTCTCCAGATTCGATGAGAATGACGCGGCCCAGCGGTGACCCCATTGGAGGAGTCTCACCTCACGACCAGCGGCGCTTCTGGTTGGACATTTGGTTACTCAAAGAATCCACCCGGTGCATATAAAAGAAGCCCTGCGGCGCGTCGCGAGCAGCAGACATGTGTCGCAGTTGAGCTCTGTGTTAGCAGTCGAGCTATGTGTTACCAGTCCTATGTGAGAGCAGACATGTGTGTCAGAGAAGAGAGCTATGTGATAGAGAGTTGAGCTGTGTGTCAGAGAAGAGAGCTATGTGATAGAGAGTTGAGCTATGTGTTAGCAGATTCATTTGGGAGCAGACATGTGTGTCGCAGTTGAGCTATGTGTTAGCAGACCCATTTAAGAGTAGACCTATGTGTTAGGGAGGAGAACTCGACTCTTCAGGTCTCTAAGCTGTCGGCCCCAGTGCCGAATTTGTAACGCCTCTGTATATATGCTCTACATAAACCTTATTTAAATCACCGTCATCTCGTCCGCTCATCTGTCAGCTCTGCGCAGAAGCAGTCGAAAGCTGAGAAACCTACGCTACCAAACAGCTGGTGACCTTCCCGGCGGATATCGGAGCAGTGGCGCCTTCGGGACCGTGTTGGCGTCGCCGTCTTTCGAAACAGTGGTTGCAGCGGTGAAATTCGTGGCGCCCTTCGTAACGTCGTCGGAGGCGCGCTTCGCAACAGCGTCCAACACATCAGCCGCGTCGGCTGTACTACGACGATAATTTTCAGCAAGTGTATTCAGTTTCTATGCAGTATAACTTGCCCTAAAAAAATGAAGGTGTATCGAGCGTGTCATGTGCAACTGCAACTGCGCATGCGTATCAGCAATGGTGCCCGTTTATATGCGCGAGCATTACCTGAACAAAAGTTTTTCGTTTGGTTGCCTTCGCCTCCGACACAAGCGAGTCCTGTCATCGCTTTCTCTCGCACTTGCTGTGTACTCAGTAAGGGGTGCTTGCCATTTCTGTGGCCCATGCGCCGCCAAGTTTTATGCAACGCTGACCTTAATGCGAGCATTAAAAGCACCGCTAAAAAAACGTTTTTCTCTTCAATACTTGCCCATACTTTATCAGTTTGGAAAGAACGATAAGAGGATCTAATACCCTTGTTCTTGTCCGTCACATATTGTATTCTTCCACCATGCTTACTGCCTACCTCCACATAAACGTGAGCAGAAGAAGGGTAGCTAGGAACGAATCAACTTAATCACCACATATAAATACAACGAGAGACCTCCGTGAACAACTTTGCGAGAAATGGTATGGAAAAAAGGAAAACAAGTTGCACCAACAGTAACATCAAGACGCAATTCAGATGCTGTTCACAGGATTGCAAAGTTGCGTGTATATATCGTACGAGACCTAAGGGTCGTCCCACCACTTCTCTAAAATGCTGCTGTTTCAGAGCGCGGCTCATAGACAACCGTGACTGCGTGGACTTATGTTGCTCGTTGTCATCGCCGTGATGGAGCACTGCGAAAGGTTTGCTGGTTTGCAAGCTCTGTGGTTTTGAAGAATGTGGCTGAATTGATGTTATACTTCCGCTATCAAAGCGAAAGTAAAAGAAAAAAAATAGCAAACAACTTACGAAAAAAACTACAAAACTTGCAGCTGAAAAGACTCACAAAAGCTTTTAATGAAGGTCGCAATAGAATACTTTAGAAATACGAAACTAATCAAATAAAATTAGTTAAAAATATTTATTTATTTATTTGTCATACTGTTAACCCTCACTTGAGGGTACATACAAGCGTTCGCAACTGCACACCTACATGCGATGATTCATGACTTCAGATCCGTAGCAGATGGAAAATACAGGCAAATGAAGGAAGTATAGACGAGAGAAGCGGTACCGTTTGAGCCGTCTTTATTTGGCAACATCGATCAAATGATGCTCTAACAACAAAGGTTTCATGCAAGAAGTACATGCAATACTCTACTACAAAGTTTCTGACACCATGTAAAAACTAGTGACAAAACTTAACAATGCAACGTAAATTCATCGCAAGCAAGTACATTAAAAGTTTTAAAGTTAATAGGCTAAAATAAACAACACAATCATCAAAAACATTTCCATATTTAACTCCATAGTCGCACTACAATGGAAAGCTAGGCAGCGACTTGATATTTAAACGTCAAGCGTTAATCGGTGTATATTGTCACAGACTCCTAGGAAGTGCACAACAGAAATCTGAAATGACGGATCAGAAATGCACCAGTTGAAGTCTCAAGCGCAAAGATAGCAGCAGCAACCAATATGTGGACGGCTGGGCAGAAGTTTCTAGCTGGGTATTCGATGCCACACACCACAGCTTCAAATTACGCACTACGAGCTGTCTCTAACGCCTGGAAACTTGTACGCGTTAGAATAAATAAGCAACAAATAACAATTATAATTACTTTTTTACTATGTAATTGATTAAGATGGTCATTTACAACTGCAGAAAAGTAACTGAGCAAATAAACAAATTCGGCTGATTACTTTGGCGCTTGTTTCCGTGAAAGCTTGTTCGCCGTAATAGAATAACACCTATTTACTTAAACTGCAACGAACCATTGTAGCTAGCATAGTAAAGAAAAAAAGAAGCAGATCGCGTGAAGGCAGGGAAGCTGCTTTTCCTACATAGTGATACTCGGTGTTTAGCTACACCGGGAGAGAGGGAAGAAATTTTATTTCAAAAAAGAATTTTGAAGAGTTATTCGTGGATTTAGGTGATTATCCCAGATTAAGTTTTGGTCAGGAGTCTTTGAGCTCTGGCGACTGCCTTTGCTAACACCATCCAGAAAAATATGAAGGCTTTAGCTGCCTCCGCGAGCAGTCAAAGATTGGGGTAGATTTGAGCAAAAAAATTATGAAGTGCTGTTGAACACAGAATATCTCGCAAGTACAGTGCACGGAAACATTTTTTTATGCAAGTACAAGCATGCATGTATATTAAAGTAAATAGAGTGGAAGAAAACTGTGCCAGCAAAACATTCATGTACGCAGCCCAGTTTCTTTTTTGTACTTGCTCAAACTAGCAGCAATACAAGAATTTATTTCAAGAGTTGTGGTTTTTCTTTGTTTATTTAACGCCAGCGTCGAGACGTATGTCGTTCAGCTTTCTGCGAAAAGTTTTATGAGCAGATTATTAGTGTTGCATCCGCAGGATGTGGTTAAGTAACAATTGAATCGTGTATTCATATTCACGCGTGTCGAAGTTGGACTGCTCTTTCTTAATCAGCAATCGTAGTGTCAGTTTCTTGACGACCTCTTTACGGGTAGAGACAGAGAAGCGCACAGAAAATAAGAACTGAGCAAAGGATAGATACAACATGAGCATTGACGCTGAACTGGAAATTTTTAGTCAAGAAACATCCTAATATACTCATAGTGCGCGTGATCTTACTTGGCAAGAAAGCCTATGACGACACTCCTGGCTAAATACAAGGCCGATAATGTTAACCGTGATAATTATTACAATATTATAAAAAGAAAATTACACGTCTCTGAACATACATGTCACGCTGCGCCCCATAAAAACGAGTGCACAGTGAGTAGCTTAATTTCTACTGACAGTAATATTGCCCTCTTTTTTATTGATTGCTTTGTGGGGTTTAACGTCCCAAAACCACTATTTGATTATGAGAGACGCCGTAGTGTAGAGCTCCGGAAATTTCGACCACCTGGGGCTTTTTAACGTGCATCCAAATCTGAGTACACGGGCCTACAACATTTCCAACTCCGTCGGAAATGCAGCCACCACAGCCGGGATTTGATCCCGCGACTAGCGGGTCAGCAGCCGAGTACCTTAGCCACTTGACCACCGTGGCGGGGCTATTGCCCTCTTATTAGTCAAAATAGGGTTTTAAAGTATTTAGTGTACCATAACTGTGGCAAAGCACTGGTCATCTTTCAGGTGAGAAATTTTGCTCACCATGTACAATCTTGAAAATAAATGTTTGCGTATTCACTAACTAATCACTAACCATTCACTTGTCACATAAAGTAGTAGCCTCTTAGTAAAGGAATGTAGTAGAATGCAGGTTAGTGAAATTTACCTCCTAGTTAGTAAGTCAATAGTGGTGACTCGAGTGGTTTGTACAATTCTAAATTGTTAGTTACCCCCGCAAATAGAGGTTTACGCCTATTTGGTAAGTGTGCGTGTAGGTTGCAATATCAAAATGATTACATTGGTATAAGATAAAACGAATGAATTGACATGGCCTTATTATTAAATGGTTTCCAACAACGCCATGTAACTATACTGTGGTGAGTGCGCATCAGACCAACATACTTATAGAGAACTGACCACATGATCAAGTCAGATTCACATATAATCATGCATATGATGATAATAATCATCATATGAGCATATTGTACGCTCATATGAGTCCTTTACTCAAATGAATATATGCCCATATGAGTATATGAATGGATCACGGGAATAAGCACGCAAACGCATTCTATTGTAGTTGCAGCTTGAAGGCTATATATACCCATGCCTTGGGATCGCACACCGCGTACTGCATAGCAGTCACAAAATTTATAAAATAATTGTTGTTTTCTACGCATCATCATGTCTCCTTCTATTTGCTTATGTGTGTGCCATTACGTAGCTGGTAGTGAATAAAATTATGGCTTGCCTAGTTTTTGCTTACAATGTTACCATTACGGCAAAATGTACTGCGGCATCTACGAAAGATCTGGCAACGCAGATGGCGTAGTAGCTACTTAGTCAAAAACATTAGGAAAGATTCCGTGGCTGCTAACGGCTTAAATTACAAGCTGTACTATTTGCTGGCTTGTGAAAGTATGCCATGAAAGTAGTAAAAAACTCCGAAAACTAGTAAACACACCCGTTTACTCACCTATACCTAAAGTTTTTCTAAGAGTGTATATGAGAAACGTGTTGCTCTGGTACTCTCAGTGAGCGTTCATACCGAAAAACGAAGACGCTGATCTGATCGTCAATGAATGCTGCCAAACAAATTGGATTAGTAGAAAATCACTCTATTTGTTTCAGCCTACATGGTTATCATCGCACTGCTAGTGTTTCATTGATGAAGAGTACGCTCCATATTGCATTACCCTCTATTCGCAAAAAGGAATCACGCATTTATTATTTCATAAAATATATCACCACAATGCTTTCCTTAGCTCCCTTTGGATTCAACTGACACCGTACTATTTAGCTCAGAATGATGACGTGCACAAAGTCAGCCTACCTCGTCACGACACCTTATTATTGTTACGGAAGAGAAGGGATACCGGATCGGTGAGGCTGTGGATGAAATATATATTAAACTAGCAGCATCGGCGTGACCGGTTGACCGGACACCAAGTGGAGACCACTCTTCGTCCTCTTCGTCAGGCACACACGCACATCGTCCCGCAAAACGTCATCATGCATGTAGCATAATCCCCGGCGGCAGAAGCGCTGTCTGATATGCCAACGACAGCGGGAGAGTGGTAACGCTTCAAGCGTGCCACATGTATGATATCGGTAGTCTGTGGGGCCCTTGAATGCTATAAGGCAGCAGGGGCAATTTCGTATGTCACAAGAGTAACTTCACAAAGGACTCGATACGGACCTGTGTAGCGGGAAAGAAATTTTTCCAACAAGCCGACTTGACGGGTTGGGGACCACAGCAGGACCAATGAACCGGATGAAAAGTGCAAGTCGTGTTGGCGTTGATCACACTAACGGCACTGGTTTTCTTGAGTAGTCAGAAAGCCAGTGCGGGTGATTTCGCGGGCGTGGGCAGCCCGAGAGATAGCGTCAAGGGCACACTCGCTTGTCGGTGTCACGCAAGGCGGAATGACTGTATCTAAGGGTGATGTAGGTTCTCGGTCAAATAGCAGAAAAAAATTGAGAGTAAACAGCAGTGTCACCGCGAGAACTATATACAAATGTCTTGTATGGCAAAGCAAGGTCCCAGACAGAGTGGTTGGAAGAAACATACTTCGCAAGCATGTCCGTTAGTGTTCGATTCAGACACTCCGTGAGTCTATTTGTCTGCGGGTTTTACGAAGTAGTGAGCTTGTGCCTCGTTTCAAATGGCTGAAGGATATCGGATATGAACTTTGTTAGAAAGGTGCGGCCATGTCTGTAAGCAGCTGGCGTGGAGCTCCATGTTGCAAAATCGCGTCGTGTTGGAGCAAGTCGGCGACATAAGGGGCACAGCTTGTTGGAAGTTCTAGTGTGATGGCGTAGTCTTTGGCCACCGCTATCCACCTGTTGCCAGACCTAGACAAGAGAAAAGGGCCCAGGGGGTCTAAGCCAACGCGGAATAAATGCGGAAAAAATGGTTGAGGGTGTCCGGCGGGATGCGTCAATGGTGTTTTGCGGCGCTCACATTTATCACAATCCGCAACGTACCTTCTGACTGAGCTAGAAAGCGATGGCCAAAAGAAGCATCGGCGAATCCAGTCGTAAGTGCGTGAGACACCAAGCTGACTGGCAGTTGGAAGGTCCTGGAGCTCGTGGAGAACTGCCGAGTGGAGGTGTTTCAGAATGACGAGCAGCTGAGCTGATCCACTGTCTGGGTAGAAGTTCTGATGGTATAGGACGCCATCGTGGAGGATGAATGAGCGATGGGGCCTGTCGGAAAATGATGATTCGAGACGTTCGATTATAGCACGCAAGGATGCATCACGGCGTTGCTCGTCACCGATGCGGGTCCGTTGCGAAACGGAGAACATGCAAGTATCTGTGTCGGTGTCAGAGATGGTGCTCAATTAACCGACCGGGTAGCGGTAGAGGCAGTCTGCGTCCTGATGTAGGCATCCCGACTTGTACGTGACTGTATAGGTATATTTTTGCAGTCGCAGAGCCCAGCGCACAAGCCGGCCAAGGATTCTTCAGTGACGAAAGCCAACATAGCGCATGGTGGTCCGTTATTACAGAGCTTCACATTGGCCAAATCTGGTATTACCTGACGTGAATGAACTACGAACATAAATTGCAGGCGTAAACATGATAATCACGGCATGTATGTCATGTATGGTATAATTTACATGCCATGCTAATGATGCGCTCTCAGCCGTTTTGCTTGCTTGATATAAATCTTAGCAGGCAACGAGTAGCGTCACTGTATTGCGAACATGAGTTACAGGTCCTAAAATGCGAGTAACGATACGTATCTCATGTACGATATCATTTACGTGTTGCGCTCATGGTGCGTTTGCGGCTGGTTCTCTCGCTCGATGTACATTACATGAGTCCACTATATCATTACATTACATCGCCTGATGTACATTATACCAGCAGAAAGCAAAAAAAAAACATTCCTCCAACGTTAATTGAACCCATGACTTTTTGGCTCATAGTATGAGAGGCCGGGTACGCTATCCACTGCCCCACAACCACTATTCTTAGTTTTCATTTAGTGTATTTTTTATACAATTTATATGCCAGACATTGTACAGCAGCGTGCGTAAGGGTGACTGTATTTACTCATCCACTTTCATCACTTTCAATGTGTCTGATATAGGAAGCATTTTATCGCCTGCTCCTTGGTGCTCTAACAATTCTACGAGCTTGGTCAACAAAATGTGCAACAAGTTCAACAAAATGAGCGTTAGCCGACCCCGCTTGGGCCTCAGCATTTCGTACATCCATATGTGACCTCCCTTCGCTAAAAAACCTAGCATTATGAAGAAGTCGTACGGGCACAATTTTTGTGAGAAGGCAGAAAACGAATACCGCAGGCGTCAATTCGTAGCTTCCTTTTCAATTATCTGTGCAGTACGTCACAATAAAACACAGCATCCCAACAGTCAATAAAAACATAATCTGTAGTTTTTGAATTGTTACACAAAATGTAGTTTACTGCCAATAGCACAAACATACCTTGCAGTTCAACTCATGTTTTTACAGGTAGTGCGCCCACGTGAAGATTAAAGGAAAGCGTCCTAACCGCAGGTGGAACTGGCATGTTTTTGACGTGTTTCTCGACTTCGACTCCCGCCACCTTCCCGTACATTGTTTTGTAGAGTGACGTTGACAAACTGTGTATACCAGGTTCATCGCAGGTGCCTTTCGGGCAGGTTGCATAAATATTCAATAGAAAATCTACTTACAAGCAACCTACAGAAAGAAAGCACCTCGCATAAAAGGCGAGACTCTTCATATGGACCGTTGTTTATGGTGGAGACAACATATTCCGGTATAGCTCGTGGTAACATGACCTAACCTAATTATTTATGAAATTATTTATCCTATCTCCTAATTAAAAATCCGGTAATAACGTGTTTCAAAAACAAGTGACTTAACCACAACCCACCTTTTCTGACCTTATGGAAACCATTATTCCAAGACGACCGCTCATATTTAAAATTCTAGAGAAGTGTTGCACAAATCCTATGCAAACGCTGAATATTATACTTGTGCGGTATAGAAAATGATGAACCTACCATAATTTAGCTGCCAAAAAACTTTACACACAGTGGATCTTGCAAATAATAACAAGCGTCGCCCACCTAAGCATAAAGTCTTCATTGCCATTTATTCCGCTTTGTCTCTCCAAAACTGCGAGTTTGTTTTATATCTCATTGAATCTCCACGTATTTGTTCGGTAGAGTGCTACACTGCAGTTTATCAAAGACAGTATGTGTGTGCTATCACGAGCCCTGCCATAATTCAAAGCTTTTGTTTCGATTCAACAAACTGCCAGTTTCTTCGCTAAAACTCTGCGTGATCTGCAGTGCGGATTTCAAACTTTTCTAGCCAGTACATGTAAACACAGCATCATCACCATTAGAGGCAAGCACTTGTAAATCACAATATTGCAGCTAAAAACCTCTCAAATAATCACTATGAAAGATTGTTTCTACACTGGGGCTGTAAATACAAAGCAAACAGCAACGGTGGCATAGGCCATTCCTTTCGTAGAGGCAAATTACCATGAATGCGCTCTGTGAATTCCTCAACTAAAGCCTAACTGGTGGTACAGCTTTTGTATATAGCATAACATTCCCGTTAAAATTCGCATGAACGCTGACGACTGCGTCTTCTACCATACAATTCAAACCTCCAATGATCGTATCGCTCCTAATGTATAATTCGCATCAATCTAATTATGGTGTGAAACTTGGCAAATGCAAAGGTAACTTCCGTAAAACTGTCTCCATGTGATCTACTACACGCTCTTTTTTCTCTTCTTTTATTTATTCGTTTCGCGGTGCGCCTAATTGTGTCTGAATACAAATATTTAGGCCTTGTATTCACTAAGAATCTGTCTTGGACACATCACACTGAAGTACTGTGTAACCGTGCCTTTAGAAGACTGGGTACCTACAACGTACTCTGTGTTCGGTGCCAACTAACATAAGGCTCTTGACTTACCGAACCTAGTGCGCCCGATACTCTTGTACGCCTATGTCATATGATATCCTCACAAAATATCTGACATTAAAAAATTGAGTCCGTGTCTTGATGGCGGAAAGGTGCTTAGTAATTTAGTGCGAATAGTTCGATTACTAGTGATAATACTTGCAGGCGGTAAGTTTGATGCCATCAGGATCATTTTGCGAATGTCTTACTCGTTGCGCGCCTGTTCTCGTGCATTTACCTTAATTTCTCAGTGAGATGAACGCTGCTCTTTGTAATATTGTCTTTGATAATATAGGTTGAGCTTGCACTCTGACATAAAATTACCACTTGACTCTCGTCTCCCCTTAAGCGCTCAGAGTTTTGGCAGTGGACAAGTGGCACTACAGCACGTGAGACAGGCCTACCCTCGGGCAAATACACAAAGCGCCTGTGCCCGAGCGCAAACCGCACGCAATGCTCTCCATAAAAGCAGAGACACTTTCCATACTCCGGAGAGTGAGATATGCACTCTGTGCTACCACATGACTAGTGAAAATAATGGAATATCCAAGAGCATAGAATAAAATAAAGCAATTCTATGGTGCACACAATTTTGTCCTACGCCCAAGTTTTCCTAAATACAAAAATGACTTTTCGAAAATGTTTCAACATAAAAAAAGAAATACGCCTGCTTGTGTATATCGTTATAAAGCTTCATTATACTGAGGCCGCGCTGCCACCTACCCAACACTACATTCTGGTTGTGCAGCATGCGCAGAGAGCCCACTTTAATAGCATTTCGCAGATCCCACGTGCCTTGGCAATCGATGTTATGCGAAGCACGAATGAGGAAGGTTCATATGGAGCTTCAAAATCAGCACACCCTTACGAGGCAGAGGTATATTATGCCATACATGACTTCCATGTCTTGAATATAATGTTTGAATGTGTCAGTACCTTAGTCATCTATTCACATCAACTTATAGCAAATTTAGTATAAGTGGAGGTAACGAAACGGCCGTGAGCGTGCTTTGAGCGTAGCATTTAGTCATGCTTTACAGGACACGCATATCATAATTATGATGTTTCCACCTGTCATTTACATCCCTCGTCTATTCACGTCACGTAATACCGAAAGTGGTATATGTGGAACTAGTGGACGGCCGTGAGCGCATCATGAGCGTGGTATGGTATCATGTTCTTACAGGACACGCGTGTCATGATTATCCTGTTTGCACCAGTCATTTACCATTGTCATCTATTGACGTCTCGTAACACCAAATTTGGTATATTTGGAGCAATTGAACCGGCCACGAGTGCATCATGACTACAGGACCCAATATACTCCAACCTAACGTTTACGCGCGAGCACACTGAGCGCAGTGACGCTACGCTGGCAAAACGCGAGCACTCACACCAGCGCGACCAGCGTCCGTCGGCGTGGACTGGCGACAACCGGCACAAAATTCGACATGCTGCATTTCGCGTTAATGACGTCGCCCATACAGCACTGCGTCGGCCTGTTGTCGTGACGGAGGGACGCCGGGCGCGCTCAAACGCGCATGCGTCAAAGCAACACAGATTGATGATTGATTGATTTGTGCGGTTTAGCGTCCCAAATCCACTATTTGATTATGAGAGACGCCGTAGAGGAGGGCTCCGGAAATTTTGACCACCTGGTCAAAGCAACGCAGCGCGGCGCACCTAGCGTCATAGAGTTTCTTAATACTTTCTAAAGAGAACTCTGCCCCGCCGTGGCGGTCTAGTTGCTAAGGTACTCAGCTGCTGACCCGCAGGTCGCGGGATTGAACCCCGGCTGCGGCGGCTGCATTTTTGATGGAGGCGGAAATGTTGTAGGCCCGCGTGCTCAGATTTGGGTGCACGTTAAAGAACCCCAGGTGGTCAAAATTTCCGGAGCCCTCCACTACGGCGTCTCGCATAATGATAGGGTGGTTTTGGGACGTTAAACTCCAAATATCAATCAATCAATCTAAAGAGAACTCTGGCACTGCGTTTGTTTAGTGACCAAGGGAATAATAGGTAGTACACACATTGGCCTAGTATTCATACTCGTGGGCGCTAAATTGCACTTGCGGTTTCGTTTATTGTAGGTTTCGGATTCATTTTGAAGAAAGAAAGAAGGAATCCTTTTTAATTTCCTGACGGGATTCCAAATGGTAAGCCTAAGGGAAAACGGGGTTGAAGTGCAACCGCTGAACCTTTGTTGATTATCGTTTCGTGAGAAAACAGCTCCAAGCCACACGAACACACAAAGAGCCAGAAACAGACCAGAATTACCAAGATTAGAAAAAAGTGTGTACTACCCAACATTCCTATGCTCGCTGAAGCGCAGTCCGTTGCAGCTCCCATAGACACTAGCGCCAGAGTTTTCTCTAGTGTATATTAGGAAACTCTATGCCTGGCGTGGCATAGCCGGTTGATGCGATGAAACGAGCGTGCGCGCCGGATCATGTCAAAGTGTATTGGCGCTTTGAGTGTTTCATGTAGTCAGTTTGTTATATGACGCGCATGTCATAATTATCTTGTTTGCACCAGTCACATATCTTCGTTATCTATTCATGTCTCGTAATACCAATTTTGGTATATTTGAAGCTAGTGAAATGGCCACGAGCACATCATGAGCGTGGCGTGTATTCATACTTTACATGACACGCATCTCATGATTTTCTTGTCACGGTTGTCGCTCGTGCTCGCCGTGCAGTCATGTCATAACATACCAGTTTTTCAACGTGCCATGTGAACAAAACCACCGCAAGAGCAGCAAGACCATCAAAATGTAAATCATGACATTCATGACACACGTGTCAAGGTTTTCATGTTATGACAAGTCGTTTAAGCTTCTTATACAGTTATGTTATACATGCCAAGTTTGGTATCGATGCCATTGCCGAAAAAGCCATGAGAGCTACAAGTCATGTGCGGCTAGATAAATAGATAGATAGATAGATGGGTAGATAGATAGATAGATAGATAGATAGATAGATAGATAGATAGATAGATAGATAGATAGATAGATAGATAGATAGATAGATAGATAGATAGATAGATAGATAGGCTAAATTTCGCCGAAGCTCGCTAAGAAATTCTTCGCATTTATTATACTGAAACGTGAAGAATCACAGAACGTCAACCCAAACCAAAAGTGCACAGTATTCACACAGAAACATGGCACCACCGCCGTAGCTTTGATTCCTCTTCTTCGTTTTCCGGCCATCTGCTCGCCAATACTGTGTGGTCCTCTACCTATTGATCCAGCTTGCTCCAACACACGCAACTCCTTTCCACCGGAGGCGGGGGGTGGGTATTGAAGGAAGTGGTAATTAGTGCTTGAAGAGCTGCGAAAAGAAGGTTAAGGCACACTTTCTCATGAGGTTGATATTCTCTTTGAATAGATGAACGCATTATTAGCAGATGAGTTCACAAGAGTTCGAAAATGTGTGCTTTGCTGAGATAGTGAGGCGCAGTGGTCTTTCCTTGCGTTGGCGTGCTGCGTTGACGCGTGGGAGAGATGACGTCGAGTTCATAAAAAATTAAATGGTGACAGTCTCCGTTGTCTCGAGTTCGCACAGAACATTCCTCAAATCGCCGTCGTCGTTCTTCTGATGATACATGCCCTTCTTGTAGTCCCTTACTACGATAGTATTAAACGGTAATACTTTAACGGAAATAAATAAACGGTATTTTATTACCGTTTTATTCTATTACTAGTTCTATTCTATCCTGTCTAGCTCCTGAGAGCAGTTGCATGGCAACAAAGCACCTGAAACTGTGCCATTCTTGCGTCACATTATGTAATTGAGAATCTGCCACACCTTAGCATGCTTAAATCACACCGAAATTTCAACGCACTTAGTACCAGTTTGGCAATGAGGTGAGCCTAAGAAGTTGAGTGTTGAGTTTTGGCTAGGATTAGTACCTAATTGTACACTGATGCAAAGCTACAACGAACGTAAACCTGGATTGCTTCCATGAAAATTTTAATGTCATCACAATTTCTTTTTTCTAAGCGCTTGTGCATGTTGGGAAGCTTTGGATAAAGAATCAAATTTTGCCGTGATTGACTCAATCTTTCAGCTGAACAATCACTGTAGCAGGTATGAATATTATTGAAATGGTTTTTTGCGGCATGAACTGCGTAGTAGAGTATGTTCAGGCATAAATATATGTCCTTTCTTTTCGCCATTTTTTTTCTCTATTTTTGTACTTACTACACTTTGCTTCATCATTTGACTTTTTTAGATGCGGAGCATCTAATACTCGAGGCTTGTAGTGCGGCGCCGTCCGCAAGTTTCCTCCTCCTTCTTCCACCATCTGTGCATCCCTTCCTCCTCTCCACACCGCGCGCGCTTCTCTCCTTCACCATCTGTGCATCCTTCCTCCTCTACACACCACGTGTGCTTCTCCTCTTCACGAACATTCGCCAGCTGTATGATGATGCGCGCATGCGCCGTCGCGCTTCGAGAACATCGTCAGCTGACGCGCGCGCATGTGCCGTTGCACTTCTCCCCCTTCTCGAACATTCGACAGCTGACGCGCGCATGCGCCGTCGCGCCGTCGCCCACCATCTGTGCCGCGCGCGCTTCTCCCCTTCGAGAACAATCTACAATTCTCCAGATTCTCCAGCGGACGCGCATGCGCCGTCGTGCTTCGCGAACATTCGACAGCTGACGCGCGCATGCGCCGTCGCGCTTCGAGAACATTCAACAGCTGACAGCGCATGCGCCGTCGCGCTGTATATATAGTCAAGGTCGGCGCTCGCTCGCTCAGTTGCCGCTTGTCGGTTGGTTTGTACGGCGCGTCGACGTCCGAGGTCGCGGTGAAATGAATGCCAACGTATCCACAAACACAATGATCGACGTCCCTTCGACCAGCGCCGCCCTTTCGCATACGTGTCGTACGTGTTCACTCATTTAACACCCCCTCCTACAACCACGTTAACCAATTTAGCCATCGACCCAAGTAAGTCGCAATTTAACACCCCATTTCACAACCACGTTAACCGATTTAGCCATCGACCCAAGTAAGTCGCAATTTAACACCCCGTTAACCAATTATATGCTCCGCATCCTCTTCAGTGTTCCCTCGAGGGAAGCTGCGGGCAATTTTTTATGTCTTATGTATTCCAGCTACAAGAAAAAATATGCTCTTGTTGATTTTGTGTTATTGCCTTATCGCTGTTGTTATTTCCTTAAGACGTTCCTACTAAATATAATTTTAATAATGAGTGTACACATGGACTCAGTGAATCTCCTTCATGCATGAGCCACATTGAAGTTGCATGTGTTAATTATACTTTTTCTTTCGTGTTTTTCATAAACCGCATTCCCTAGCTTGAGGTGTAATGTCAAACTTGATGATACTGTGAACATAATCATGGTGCGACCACATTGTAAAAATGGACAAAATGGCATTTTTATAACTATTTGAACAGTATCCCAACATGACTCCGTTTGTAATTGGCGAAATTGAATTTGAATTTGGCGAACGATAATAAAAAAGAACGGTAATAAATCAGTGCAAGTAACAGTGTAACAGCATAACAGCTTCGATTGAGCAGCGCGAGTTCGTCGTGGTTTTTTCTGCCGACCAAATACTTCGACACGCACAAGTAATGATGACACAAGCTACGCAACAGGCAAAACCCACGACAAGCTCGTGTCATTACTCCCCCACTCGAAAAGCATCGACTCGATGCTTTCAAATGTATGAAGGCAAGAGCAAGTTTTCAGCATGAGTAATACGGCTTCATCCTAGCCAAGTGGACGATGTCCGACTGGGCACCACGACGGGAGGACTGCACGCTGGGCTCTGCGATAACTTCGTAGTTTACATCGCTGACGCGCTGAAGAACCCGGTAATGGCCGAAATAACGACGCAAGAGCTTGTCGGAGCGGCCGCGTTGGCGTATAGGACTCCAGAGCCATACGTTTTCTCCGGGGTGGTAGGTGACTTATCTGTGCCGGAGGCTGTACCTATGAGCATCGTGTTGTTGCTGAGATCGAATTCGCAAGCGAGCTAGTTGTCGAGCTTCTTCGGCTCGACAACTAGTTCTCCTTCAGCTCGACATACTGGTCATCATTTTCAGTGTGGTGGTTGTAAATGCGTCAGGTAATAACATGGCGTCTAACATCGTTGTAACTTCGCGGCCGCGAAGCAGGCGGAAAGGCGTAAATCCTGTAGTTTCTTGCAAGGCGGTGTTACATACCAAAGTTACGAGAGGAAGGACACTGTTCTAGTTCCTATGGTCTACGTCGACATACATGGAAATCATGTCTGTTATGGTCTTACTGTGCCGTTCTGTTAATCCGTTAGCTTGTCGATGGTCAGCTGTCGTTCGGCGAGAACGGTGCAGCTGAGTGTCATCACTTCTTTCAGTAGTTGGGCATTGAAGGCCGTGCCTCTTTCTGTTAGAACCACGGCTCCTGCACCATGCCGGAGGACAACAGCATGAATGAATAAATCTGTGACATCGCCTGCTTTACCGCGCATAAATGCTCGTGTTTCACACTAACGGGTTTACTAGTCAGTCGCAATTATTATCTAGCGATTTCCCGCTGAAGATTTCGGAAATAGACCTAGCAAGTCCATGCAAACTTGTTGAAATGGTTCTGGCGTGGTGGTTCCACAGGGTGTAAAAGACCAGCAGGTTTCATGGGCGAAGTTTTGCGACGCTGACAGTCTCAGCAGGTTTTCACGTAGTGCTTGACCGTAGGGGACAGTTTCGGTCTGTAGTACGTGTGGCGGATACGTGCCAGAGTACGCGAGAACCCTAAGTTCCCGGAAGATGGTTCGTCACAGCACGCCTTAAGGATGTCGTCTCGCATCACAGATGGTATGGCCACTAGGGCGGTTCGAGCGTTGGGATCAAAGCTCCGATTGTACAGGACGTTGCCACGAAGGAAAAATGATGAAATCATGCGCTTGAATGTTCGTGGTGATTGTTCAAGCCTGTGCTCGAGATAGTCGATGATCGGGCGAATTTGTGTGTCATCATGCTGTTTTTGAGCCAAGTCGCAGGTTGTGACGGCCATCAGGAAACTTTCGTCGTCTGTTTGGTCAGGAGGAATCGACTTGACTGGCGTACGTGATATGCAGTCAGCATCGGTGTGCTTGCGTCCCGACTTGTAAACCACCGTAACGTCAAATTCTTGTACGCGGAGACTCCATAGAGCTAAGCGGCCTGAGGGGTCTTTGAGGCCTGCAAGCCAGCACAAGGAATGGTGGTCGGTGACAACTTTGAATGGTCGCCCGTACAAATACGGTCAGAACTTGGCTATGGCCCACACGACAGCTAGGCATTCCTTTTCTATGGTGGAATAGTTTGTTTCAGCTGATGGTAACTTATGACTACAGAAGGCGATCACTCGCTCGATACATTCCTGCCATTGCACAAGGACGGCTCCGAGGCCGACATCACTTTCATCTGTATGCACTTCCGTCGCGGCATTTTCGTCGAAATGACATGAGCATATAGTGGGTTTCTGGCTGTTACGTGGCTAGTGTCATCATTACTTGTGCGTGTCGAAGGATTCGGTCGGCAGAAAAGATGACGACGAAGTGGTGCTGCTCGATCAAAGCTGTTCTGCTATTTTGGAAAAGTTCGGAACGAAGCGACGATAGTAGACACAAAGGCCCAGAAAGCGGCGTACGCCGTGTTTGTTCGTCGGAGTTGGGAAGGCAGCGACAGCCAGTGTTTTCTCGGGGTCTGGGCGAATTCCGTCGCTGTTGAAGACAGGGCCGAGAAACTTGAGCTCCTTGTAGCCGAAGTGGCATTTTTCGGGCTTAAGCGACAGGCGAGCTGTTCGTAGCACCTCATGTACAGCACGAAGACGCTGAAGGTGCTGCTCGAAAGTCGATGAAAAAACGAAGACGTTATCTAAATAGACAGGACAAGATTGCCACTTAAGACCGGAGAAAACTGTTTCCATCATTCGTTAAAAAGTCGCGGGAGCAGAGCAGAGTCCAAAAGGAAGCTCCTTGAATTCGAAGAGCCCATCAGGAGTAATGACGGTGCTCATTTCCTGTAAAGTAAAAAGTTGGGCGAGTTGGTGCTGGTTCATGATGATAAGGGGCGCGAAAAAAAACGACACACAACAGAGAAGAAGTACACGGGACGACGCGCTACTAGCAACTGGAATATTTTATTCAGGAAACACCATTTATACCGCAGTGACATCAAATTTAACCCAACGAATCGACCAAAAACTAAAAATACATGCTCAGCATGCCTATAAGTAACGTTGCAGATAGGCTATCTCCCCTTCCTGCAGACTGATAGAGGGGTGGCTGATGCAATCAGGCCCCTCCCTCTGGATAAAGAGGGCTTCTATAATCTCCCTCTCCGCTGAGCCCCTGTGCCTGTAGAATACAGTTGTCTTCTCAAATACCGGCTTACAGTTACCCTGATCGCATCCTCTGCAATGCATCGCCAGATGCGTGAACGGCCTTCCTATTAAAGAGCTGCTGTGCTCTCGCAACCGCACGTTGAGGCATCTACCAGTTTGCCCTATGTATGCCTTGCCGCACGACAGTGGTATTCTATATACAACACCACGTGCGCAAGGAACGAACTGCCTTGCGTGCTTAATGGCACATCCTCTTTTTTCACACTGCTTTGGCCTACCTGTCTTCTTACCAACCGCTGAGCAGATGCGGCCCACCTTGTTTTCTGCGGAGAACACGAGATCCACCCCATATTTCGAAGCCACTCTCTTAAGGCCGTGCGAAAGCCAGTGGATATACGGGATTTTTGACACTCTTTTTCTTCCCTGCGGGACATTCTTGTCTAGGCCTGCCCCAGGCCGTTGCTTAATGGACTTTTTTATTTTTTCGCAAGCAGCAGCTAGGACACTATTAGGAAACGCCGCGTCTCTTAGTCTTTCCACCTGCGCGAAAAAACTTGTCTCCATAAGATGTGGGCATGATCTGTCCAACGCCGTTTTTGCGGCGCGAGAGCACAGCAGCTCTTTAATAGGAAGGCCGTTCACGCATCTGGCGATGCATTGCAGAGGATGCGATCAGGGTAACTGTAAGCCGGTATTTGAGAAGACAACTGTAATCTACAGGCACAGGGGCTCAGCGGAGAGGGAGATTATAGAAGCCCTCTTTATCCAGAGGGAGGGGCCTGATTGCATCAGCCACCCCTCTATCAGTCTGCAGGAAGGGGAGATAGCCTATCTGCAACGTTACTTATAGGCATGCTGAGCATGTATTTTTAGTTTTTGGTCGATTCGTTGGGTTAAATTTGATGTCACTGCGGTATAAATGGTGTTTCCTGAATAAAATATTCCAGTTGCTAGTAGCGCGTCGTCCCGTGTACTTCTCCTCTGTTGTGTGTCGTTTTTTTCGCGCCCCTTATCATCATGATTCATTTCCTGGTCACGCTCATCGACCTCAATTTGCCAGTAACCACTGCGTAGATCCATGGATGAAAAATATCGGGTGTTTCCAAGGCGGTCGAGTGAGTCATCTATGCGAGGAAGCGGATAAACGTCTTTCTTTGTCACGGTGTAGAGTTTGCAATAATCAACACAAAAACGCAATGTGTCGTCTTTCTTTTTCACGAACACAACCGGTGATGCCCATGGGCTCTTAGATGGCTGAATGATGTCGTCAAAAAGTATTTGTTGTACTTGGTCGTGGACGGCATCTCGTTCTCTGCGGGAAACTCGATAAGCCAGTTGTCGAATAGGCCTTTCTCAGGGTTCTGTTATAATTCTGTGCTTTGCGACGGGTGTCTGTTTGATTTTGGACGTCGCGGCAAAGCAATCACTGAAGGAAAACATGAGGGAGCGAAGACTCTCTTGCTGTGATGTCGACAGTGTGCAGTTCACATCAAGCTTAACCGGAGACTGTTTGTCATCGCGAGGACTGAAAGAGAGTTGCGCGAGTGAGAAGCTGGCTTTCGAGTCTCCGATTTCGTCGAAGTAAGCGATGACACACTGCCTCATTAAGTGCTGGTATTCATGACTGAAATTTGTTAGTAGAATTTTCGCAGCCTCTTCAGTCAATTCTATGAGACCACGGGCGAAGCATACTTGACGAGACAAGAGCACGCACACATTGCCTTCAACAACTCCGAGAGCCGTTTGGCTGATGTCACTCAGCACGTTTACCAGAACACTGGAACGGGGTGGTACTGTCACTGAATCGTCGGATACACGCAACGCCAACATGAGCGATTCACAATCCTGAGAATGTTCGTTACGTGAAAACATCACCAGCGATTCTCGGAGATTTATAATAGCCCCATAATCTCGAAGGAAGTATAATCCCTAGATTACGTGCCTGGAGCATTCCTGCAGTACGACGAAAGTTCCGATAATTATTGAAGCGCCATTATGTACTCGGGCAATCCGCCTCCCAACCGGTGCCACTAGATGACTACCCGCGGTACGGAGCTGCGGGCCGTTCCATGGCGTCACCACTTTTCGGAGAGACGCCGCGCAGTCACCACTCATAACGGAGTAATTGGCGCCAGTATCCACGAGTGTGGTGGTCAAGTGATTGTCGACGGTTATAGAAATATCGGCGATAATTGCTGCATCACGTTAAGAAAATTTCGTGACAGAAATTTTGGCGTCGTCAACGTGTCGTGGCGGAGAATGTTTGTCAGTTTCATCAACAGCCGCCCTACCCCCAGAGGTCGCTGGCTTCAGTTTTCCTGGCGTGGGCCTTGACTTGGAAACCTGTTTCGTACACCAGAGAACGTGGCGTAACGACTAAGCGAGCCGAGGTGCTGAAGAGAAGGTGAGCGTGTCCGGTGACTTTATGCAGGAGAAAGCGGCTGCTGCGCTGCTAGGTATTGCTAAATCTCGCGAGGACGCTCCCCGTTGCTGGGTCGACGCGCGTTCGGGTGAAACCCCTGAAGGCCCGTCCTGCGATACGCACACTGGTGGTACAGATGATCCGCTTCGCCACAGTTGTATCAAAGAGGCCTGTTTTCAGAGGTGCGCCATACGTCAGATTTACGGGTAACTTCCCGTAACTTACGGGTAACTTACGCGGAACGTCATACTGGAAAGTGCTCTCGTAGTTGTTTGCAGGTGCGAATCGACGGGCCGAATGTGAGAAAGTAGAGGGTGGCTGGCAACCGGTAGAAGGTTGAGGACTCCTCAATTCTTCGGCGTAACACAGAGCAGGAGCTTCCGTACGCATTGGGAGCAATGGTTGGGTCAGATTTTTGAGTTTATCGCGAATAATGTCTTCCACAATCGTCGCACATGGGTGAGCAAAAGTGGGATGGAATTTTTCGAGCTCCTCCCGGACCACGCTCCACACAAGCTTGCGGAGTGCTGATAAGTCCTGTCCACAGGTGAAAGGTGACACCGCGGCAACAGAAGCTTGGCGGTCGTGCTGTAGAGAGCGTTGCTGAAGTACCCGTTCCATGGTAGTAGCTTCCGCGATGAACTCATCGACAGTGGTTGGGGGCTTGCGTATGAGTCCAGCAAAAAATTGCTCCTCGACCACCCGCAAGAGGAGTCGAACTTTTTTTGTTTCGTCCATCTCTAGGTCAGCGCGCTTAAAAAAGCGTGACATGTCTTCGACAAACATAGCCACGTTTTCATTTGACTTCTGAACCCGGCTCTGAAGAGCCTGCTCGGCCTTTTCTTTCGTTTCGGGATTTCTGAATGTCTGGCATAGCTGTCGCTGAAGTTCTTGCCAGTTGGTGATAGACGGCTCATTGGTCTGATACCAGATGCAAGCGTAGTATTCAAGTGCAAAATAGACGTAGCGAAGCTTCTTTGTGTCGTTCCATTCGTTGGTGGCTGTGACCCGATCAAAGTGGTCTAGCCAGTCAGCTACGTCCTCGAATACATCATCATGAAACGGCTTCAAGGGGCGTGCTGTGTAGACGACGCTTGGGGTGGATGCGAGTTGGTCTACGTTGCTCTCTTCCGTCTGGCTTGCCGTTGTGGCGGTCATTCTCGCCCCGCTCAAGGGACCAAATTCAGGAGGTAGTCCTAGCAAGCGTCGGCTGAGGCGAAGTGCCAGGTTTTCCTCCGGAATTGTTGAAATGACGGCAGAAACTTGAAGCGGCTTGAGTTAAAATTAGCGAATTGGGATTGTACCCAGCAACTCCATCAGTTGGTCACGGTAATAAAATCAGTTCAAGTAACAGTGCAACAGCAGAACAGCTTCGATCGAGCAGCGCGAGTTCGTCGTCGTCTTTTCTGCTGACCAAATCCTTCGACGCCACAAGTAAAGATGGCACTAGCCACGCAACAGCCAGAAACCCACTACATGCTCTCGACAGTATCTTGAGTTATTTGCTTGTCTGAGTTGTGTCATAGTGCATTGTTCATGATGCCAGAAAAGTTAACGGGTTCCCCTGCCAAGACGTATTCTAGCTCAGAACCATCACTGACATCAGACTTTTTCAGTTCTGCGTTCTTCGCGTGCTCCTTCACTAGGTTTTCTGTCAGCGCCTTTCATGGCTCCTTGGCAGGCTCCTCCTTGAGGCTCTGTGCATTCGTGTACTCAATGCGCGAATCCAGCTGTCATTCATTGCAGTATGTCTCTGTCAAAGGCTTTCGGACGAAGGATTCGTAGCACTGTGGTTTAGGTTGGAACAAGTGACGTACTTTAAAGAGCTTACCGTTCCTACAAACATCCTGCTGGCACTTTGTTAAACCACGAAAATTCTCGTCCACAGGCTCAGAGTTCAGCGGGTTAGCCTTGTTGGTACGTGCAGTCACAGTAGTTTCTAGCAGCCCGTCTCAGGAGCTGCAACTTGTAACTTGACTGGGGACATGACTGGGGTTGTTTTCACCGACTCGATGAAGAGCTGTTGAGTAGACGCTGAAATACGAATTTTGGCTGATTATTTTTTGTCACTGTCTCTCCTTTTGATGACATTGATCAGTCCGGGCACTGACAGCACAGCTGTCCAGCAAAAGCGTAGGCACTAGCCCACAAGCTCTCTTTTTATTTGTACGCACTGCCACGCGAGCTTCGGTGTCTGTGTCGCGTCGCTCACACAGGTCAGTGTTTCCATAAACAATCCTGTGTATCTCAACGCTCGCATGTTTTGGAGCCATTGTGGTTTGACTCGTGTTCTCGGCAGTACGCTGTCCCGCATCTCCCAAAACGACGCGGAGAAACTTTTCGAACCTGCATAGCTGCCTGTGGTCTGGCTCCTCCAGTGCCTCTCTCATCGAGCTCGCCAGTTTGTCCTTGAGTCCGTCTATTCTTCTCATGCCACCGCTGGCCCCAAATGAAACGTACAGAATCACACGACGTCAACACAAGAAAAGAACACTGTATTTCAGACAGAAACATGGCACCGTCGCCTTAGCTTCACATCTTCGTCTTCCTGCCATCTGCTCGCCTATATTGTGTGCTCCTCCTCCTCTTAATTCAGCTTGCTCCAACCACACGTGGCAATAAGTTACGTAGTGTGCATGCAGAGACTCCATGCATTTCAAACAAGAATACCACTGAGGTTCCCGTCATTGCATAAACTGATTGCACCTGTACACTATTCTCGGCTTTCTTCTGTACAGACTGAGGTTGTTTTTCGAACGCATATGTCTGTTTTTTTGTGGGTAGATAGTTGCCACACATAATTAAAACCAAATTTATGCGTTAACATTATGATGCCTCCAAAAATGCCCGAGTCCAAATAGAGTCTGTATACTGGTCACAATGAAAGCGTTATCGTGTCCAGTTTAGGAGCTTTATATGCAGTGAACTCTGACTTGTATAAACGTGAGTGTTGTGAAGGTTTCAGATTGAAAAACCTTTGAAAAGTTCTCTTCTTCATTTCTATGAATAATATGCAAAC
This sequence comes from Rhipicephalus microplus, assembly GCF_013339725.1. NCBI lineage: Eukaryota > Metazoa > Arthropoda > Arachnida > Ixodida > Ixodidae > Rhipicephalus > Rhipicephalus microplus. Next base: position 155,894,669 of record NC_051168.1, read on the forward strand.
ATCTTTCAGTTAAATGAACTTCCGAGGAGTATATATTTCAGTTGAACGAACTTGGTTGGTGGTCCTGCGTCAATGTTTCAAGTCAATTCAGGAACGTTCGTGCTCTGCAGCACTGGTGGAACCGATGCGTGGCGCCCGAACTTCACCCAAACAACGGAGACTGTGCAGCATTGCTTGTGCATGCAGCGGTGCCGATGTAATTTGGCCGTGCTGGAGACGAGAACGAGCAACGTGTGCTTCCATACCTGTGCAGGTCTACCATATTTAGAAAATTTTTCTAGTGGTCGCCTGAAACCAAAGCAAGATGAGTGTAAAAAAGAAATCATAAAGGCTGAGTCAGGATAAAATCGTGTGTCTCCAGCACAGGTTATTGATTATACGTATTAGAAATTTCCAAGACTTTGTAAAACGGCAACAAGCTATGCCAGAGGCAGTGCACAGAAACGTCCTCTCTTTAGAGATTTGCCTCTTCTTACGCTTTGGGGTTACCAGTCCAAATAAAAGTACACAATTTTAGAGAAATAAATTACATTTCACATTTGGACTTGATACCTGCTTTGCCAATCGCTGTTCCGTATTCGAATAATTATTCAGTGTATTGAGCTTTGATTAACGTGAACTTTTTACTTTAGTCTCTTAGGCTCACTCAAGTGAGAGTTCACTGTACGTGGCAAGTGAGGACTTGCGCTAACAAAAACAAAACGTTATTTTTATAAAGAAGACCTCAAGGAATATTTGTCTGTTATAGAAATCATGTCTTAACGACCGGTTATGGCAAAACCTAATCAAAGGCAAGGTTTAGTAACGATGGTAACGTCACTTTTCCAGTAACTTTTGCACATCACATTGAGATTTCAGAGAGGGCCTCGAGCGAAACGTTTCGCCACAACGTACTTTACAGAAATTCCTAATTCACAATGGTGAAGGGTATGCAAGCTCGCTGTTGGCAAAGCAGCCCTGACTTTATATTACCAGTAAATTGTAATCATTATGTTGGGCATTTTTCTTATACTTCAGTCGTCCCAGTGTGTCAACTGTTATGTGGTTTAGATAATTTTCTGAAAGACCTAGACGATATTCCTTTGAAATCACTCCAATATTGTATGTATTTTATGTATACAAGTATGTATATTTATTAGACCCAAGCGAGGTGAAATGTCAGCGTATGCGTCTGCGCACAACAGGTGCTCCTCATTTTATCAGCTTCAACTGTCACAACAGGAAAGATGACGGTTCGAACTTAGTTCATTAGGCATAATATATCACGAGAGTGGCGCAGATGTTTTCAAGAAAGAACGCTCTCTCTAGACCAGAGTGAGATATATAAGGTGGCGGATTTGTTTCGTTTCATATTCTGTCGTTCCACAAGCTAGTATGGCTGCAGTTCTTAGAGCCACAGTAGTTGCATTAGCGCTTATTGCTGCTCAAAAACAATTTAGTGTGGCTGCAGGCTCAAAATTGTATGGTATCAAAGAGGTAATATTTTTATTTCTTTCAGTCTAAGTATTATAATGGTAAGGAAGTGCAATATTGCGATTAATTACAGTGGATTTTTAAAATCTAGCACACTAGAAATAATTTGGTTAACACAACTCTGTTTTTTTTCAAAATTTGACCTCGGAATGGGACATTTTTTTTGTCAGTCAGGAAAATTTTTTGTATAAGAAATTAGCAAGTATTTGTGTAGCTTTACACTTAGATATCCATAGGTGTCAATTTTGCCTTTATTAGCCCTTCCTGCTTTTTGCGTGATTCCGGCCTAGCAATTTCTCTCCTTTTATTTGCTGTTGCTAGTAGGATTTCTATAGGCGTACTGTACCGTTCTTTTTTTGCCGGAACACTCATAGAGCTTGGCAACTGTGCGGAAATTATTTCATGAATAAGCCGCAATTGCTGGGGGGCTTTCCCCAGCAAGCCGAACCTCAAGGTGCATTGCATGAAGGTAGTGAAACTGCAATACAGCATGATAGGGCGCGAGATGGACGGATACCGCGAAAGCCAACAGCGAATGCTGCAACTACGCTGTCACTATTATTCAAATATGGTGCTGAAATTATGACCCAAGTGCGCCTTTATACTCATTGTAAGGTTGTGTGAGTACATGACAAGTATTTCAGTTGAGGCTGCACTCATAGGCATATGTTTGACCCATACATTTTGTGTGACCCCACACGTAAGAGATTGGTTATCCAAGCTCATGAAAATATGGCGAAAAGGGCAATATAACTTTTAAGTCGGAACGGTGTGAAAACAAAGATCTCCAAACAGCACTGCAACTTTGTGGCTTGTCTAGCCACTCAATAAGATTGACCGCCACGCCGTCGAAAAGACGTCTCAGTGTTTGCCAGAGAGAAGCTACGGACAAGTAAGATGCTGTCGGTTGCGTGCATTTAAAAGCACGTCCACCAGACATCATGATCAAGAACGCAGCAGTTGGATAAACCAATATTAAGCTTGTCGTTGTGCTAAACTTTGGCCGTCGAAACGATCTAGACACAGTTATGCCGTGCAAAGTCATCTATCCCCATGATCTGACTTGATTATCATGCTATCATTTTTTATTTAGGAATTCAACCCTTTGGCATAATAATTGACTGCATTAAAAATAAACACGTTACTTTGCAGCATGTATACACGGAAACATCAAACTGTAAAAAGATCCGGCACTCTGTCAGCGAAGCTGGGTCGCCAGACTTGTCGCTCGTTGCACGGAGACGGGGCAGGCGGCTTAAATCATAGGCTTCTAAAACCAACGCAAGTGTGTTACTGTGAATCGCAGATTTCGGCCATAGCAAAATTTTTATGTATGCTCTATAGTACAATTAAACAGTCACCGCCGGCATAAGCGAAAATTTCACATACAATCTGTGCGTCGCGTATGCGTTCTCAGTGGATCACGTTGAAACCTACGAGAATATTACCGCACTTACGGTGTGGCGCATGCCGAACTTTAACTCATTGAAGAGCCACAGACTGCAAACTTAATCGCATTTAAAAATTGGTGCGTGTGTTGAAGGATAGGTCTGTTCAAGGTATCTTGTTGTTAAGATCTGTAGAATCCGAGCAAGCAGAGTCATTTTTTACTGCCATACCTTCTCCTATGTAAACAAACTTTGCGCTTTGTTCATGTATTATGCATGGCAGTACCTTGTTACCATTACTAGGAGTTATTATACACCCACAAAAATATACTTCCCGAAGCAACCTACACTACCTAGGAGCAAAGTCTAGTAAATCGTCTGGTATTATTGCACGGAAGGCAGGAAGGCAATGGGGGGCACTGTAGGGACGAGAGTGAGTACTTCAACTCCAAGTGCACTCGAAGAAAGCCAGACTACTGAGCTTTGGTGTAGCAGTGTCTATTACAATACTAAAAGAAATTCTAAACTTGTTTTCTAGTCATTCAGTGGGCCTTGGTTACTTAAGGCATACACTTCTGAGATGATGTTTTGGAAGAAATGAAGAAGCATTCCGTAGTAATTTAGGAAAGGTAATTATTCTCGTGACAATTTGAAAGGCTGCCATGAGGCATCCCATAGATTTGCCGACTGCAAGAACATCACAATTTTTATACCTGATTTGTGCAATTAAGAGCCCCGAGTATTGCAGCACTGTATAGAGACAACTTTATGACATTATCTGAAGTCATATATAAGTCTGTCTCGAAGGCGTTACTCTAAATTCATTTCAATGTAGAGACGCTTAAAGTTAGGCGATCTTTTTGCCGTTCCCTTCTTTATCGCTGCAACAGTCCTTGTGGCAGTCATGGCAGAAATCTACATTTATGTGTCCGTAAACTTGCTTTTTTCAACATCTTTAAAGCACTAAAAAGAAGACGAAACTCTAAGGCGGGAACGACTCGAGCGCTCATGTTGATACCTTCTTTGAACTTCCTCGTCCTTTTAGCGTTGTAATGTGTTCGAAAAACAACTACCACAAACAAGCTCAGGTTTCCCTTCTCCACAAAATGTATGTACATGTCCCTGTAATGTGAGTAATATTCGTAGCCTGAGGCTGAATACATTGTGCAGAATGATATCTGTATCTTGTCTTCTTTCTTTGTTTACTTCACGCATCGTGAGTTCGCCAATGAAACTGAACGAGGAGGTACATCGACGAGACCCCACATTGGTGTAATGTAAAATGTTAGAGATAAATGCAGATGATGAGAACAGCGATCGAGGTAGTCAAACTTATGAAAGCCCTTCGTGCAGCACTGATAACTGTAAACCGTGTTTATTATATTCTGACAGAATATCTGTGTACAAATCGCGGCGAATAACGTTTAGCGTCCTACATTATTTAGACTTTAGAAAGATTTAGGCTTCTAATATAGCTTGTACCAAGTGCACTACTGAAGAGTAAGGGTGCATGTTACGTGTTACGTTTCTATATTTAGCTGGCTCTTGTAGTATGAAGTGCTGTCCACTTATAACAGTATTCTAGTACCAACATAATCCCATCATTAGAACTGAGAATAGTAATGAGCGTGTTGAGAAAAGAAAGAAGAAAGACAGATAAAAAAGTTAATTCGCGTGCAGGTAAGGCAGTGCAGCTATGTACTGTTGCGGAAAAGCCAATGTCTCTCAGGTTTGATTGCTATTATGCACATCATTCCGAAGAGCATCAAGGAGTTCCACGCAGCTGAGAGGGAGCTGCTTCGTGAAAATAAAGTCCGGGAAAGACAGCATGATCTTGTCGGTCTTCTACTATGAGAGTACCTTGATAGGCTGCTCAACAACGTCGTTGGAGTCATCGCTCTTGGCGCCGCCAGCGACACGTTTAAGCATTTTTACCGCGTCAACACCGAGACAAATGGACGTTTACGAAACATCTCCATAATGCAGGTAATTCAGACACGATGCATATACGTTAATCACTGACCATGGCTCCAGCAGCGCTTCGTCAACGCGTGCTTTGCAGGCCACTCTTCTAATCGTTTCGGAAGGAAGGTTGCTCCTCCTCTCGCTTCCTCGAAAGAAACGCTGCCGACTCTTTTTCTGACGGTGTGAATGGGGTGCAGGTTGCATAGCGGCGCGTGCCGTGAGTGTGGAGAAGGATTCTCAGCGCACTGTAGGCGGATTCAATCACTTATTTGATATCATGGCACTCGTGCATCGTATAAGCGGCGTATTTATAATAAAGATATATTTCTCTTATCTATACACTTAAACTTGATGGAAGGTTGGAAGCTAAAAGCGTGGAACGTCTGAATACCGTCTCACAAACTTTACGGTCAGAGTTGCGGATGGTACCAAAAAATGCACACAAAAGTAGATGCCGTCGTTCTTTATCACAATGTCTGGTGTATTGTTGTGAATAGTGTCATTAAAGCTTATTCGGCTTTGTGGCAGTTCAGGTTTTCCTTTAAAAAACGCAATATAGTTTTGAAGGATGCCGTTCGCCACTAAGGAAAAGTGGTTAAGGTGCTCCGCTGCTGACGCAAAGATCGCTGGTTCGATCCCAGCCTTGGCGGTCACATTTCGGTAGAGGCGATATGATTTACGCCGGAGAACTGTTCCATGTTAGCGCACGTTCAAGAACACCGGATGGTCAAAACTTACGAACCCTCCACTAAGGTGCCTGTCGTAACCATATCGTGGTTTTGCGAAGCAAAACCCCAGCGTTTGTTACTATTGTGAAGAACGCCCTATGGCGGGAGTCCGCAAATTTTTACCATCTGGTATCGTTTTACCTTCACTCTCATTGTGCAGTACACGAACCTCTAGCATTTCCCCAACATCGAAATGCGACTGCCAGTGCTGGCATCGAACCCACGACTTTGAAGTCTGCAGCCGAGAGGCGCAACTCTTACCACACCATGATCGCAGTATGCGAAAAAACAGTGATGGAAGAAAATTTATATCTAAGTTAGTAAGTTCAGGACCTGTAAAGTCACACGTTTTGCAAAGCAATCTGCCACTTTGTGGGTAGATTGTCTTTGCCCAGCTTTGTTAGTTACCATAATGGTCAATTTTTCTTACCGAATAAGCCATTACACATTGGGAAAAAACAGTAGACTTGCTCCGTTGAATACGCCCAAGATATGCATTTGGTCGAGGCACCATCCTGTACTTTAGCATATTTTAAACAATGACTAGAATGAGTTTAGACCCTTCTACATGCATGTGTTTTTAAGTTATCTGTAATTACAGACAGCTAAGACATAGCCAATCTGCAACAAGCATTCGAAGCTAGGCAAATCGGTTAGGCTTCATTGTTCATGATACTGAGCCGCAGGCGGGACGCCAAGAAACAACGAAACAGACACACGAGTGCGGATCAACGAATGATTTATTGAAAACATAATTCAAGCTAAATATTGCCTTTGGTGTTGACTATATTTAGCATGTTTTCAAAAAATCAATTGACAATCTGCGCTCGTCTGCCTCGTTTCGTTCACCCTTTTTGTATTGTAGGCCGCGCACAATGACATAAGCTCGTCTCTAAAGTAGCTTATACAATCAGAATATATCCAGTGGGGGGCGCTTCGTGCGACTGTCAATATTGTACCTTACAAAGACGTTTTTTAGTATATTTGAGGCAATCAAAAACCTTCGAATAAATTTTACTCCCTAAAGTTGATCACCTCGTGCACAATAAATAACCTGAGTACAAAACAGAACGATATGTTCTATGTCGTCCTCGGCTATGTGCTCCACGACAAAATGCATTGCGCAGTTGCATGCATGACGTATTGCATATGCCACTGGCCATGGCGTACAATAAAGATTATACACGAATATTCGTTTACTACACAACCAAACTGGCTAAGTGCTCTTCTGGGACTGCTGCTTGCTGATGCTGCCTTGCTATTTGCATTCTTGCTGCTGGCACATACTCAATTACCATGGTGCATCTTTGATATTGTTCAGTAGTATTGATTATCATAAGTAATGTCCGTTGATTAGCCGAGTACACAAGAGCTCCATGGAGTGAAGCCTGTTTTAAGCGTTATTTGCTGCAAACCGCGTTTGCGAATGCGCTAAATAATATACCGCGTAGGCTTTTCTTTTTCCTCTCTTTCATTCCTTGCTCGCTTGGGTCGCGACTAAGCAGATACAGAATAATCGTTCTTACTGAAAGGACGTCTCGTCCCGGAGTCCGTCACTCCAGCGCGTGCTCAACACACTGGCATAGCCTCAATGTTAAAAGCGTTTAAAGCATGGACAGGTTTTGCGGTTAACGATCTCAACTATCCTCAGAGCTGGAATTTTCCATCATATTTCCGAGTTTCCAGCAACATTGCACGGCTTTTCTTTCATGTTTAACTAATTCTATGGCTCTTTATGTAGCTTTTAGTAAAGTGTTCAGTGTTCTTTTTGATTACTTTCACTAATTCACTCGTTACCGTGTTGTTGGTGAGCAGATAAACATACATCAACCGGAAACTTGTGGGAATGTTCTTTTTTAAATTGTTTAAGCTTTAAAAGCGTTTAAAGCTTTAAAAGCGTTTAAAGCGTGGACAGGTTCTGCGGTTCACAATCTCAACTCTCCTCAGAGCTGAAATTTTCCATCTTATTTCCGAGTGGCTATAATGATGAAGCTCTGGTTATGTCGATATTGTTACTGAAAAAAGGCCCTGTATTCGGGTGTCTTCATTATTTTAAGGTTTGACTAAAGAAACTCCAACGTAACTCATGATTTTTCTTTTACAGTTTTTGACCGAAACTTCCGCTTTATTGGTTATCCGGACGACCTATGGTACTTTTAATCCATGTAAATGGTACCAACAGCAGGACATAAGTGACACTGGTGTGACGGTGTTTTCATGGGTCTACATCGATAGCACTAAACGAAAGTAAGACAAGTTTCTTGTTCGTTAAATGACTCATACTTACTGGTGATACATTAACAGGGCACCTGCAAGTCACGAGAAGAAATGGATCTTCAAAGAAGAAGATAAGATGTGGACTGGAGACGAAGGCCCTGAGGGTAATTTCCTAAACTTCTGTACATTCAGTATCTACAGCAATATTACTTTTTTACATTTCCTTTTTAATTTGTTGAAATTAAGCTCATTGAAAGAACGCAGAAGCCTAGTCGCTGTGCACGCATACTCATTTTCTAATGAAGATGAATTCTTTCATAAGAAATAATCACACATTATCAAAAATAAACTCAACTAGAAAGTGGCCCAAAGGAAAGCAATGCCAGCATCAATACAATTGAAGAGATTAATTTGCATGCGAACGTCAATGATGCATATAGGGAAAATAAGCTGCACAATTTTATAATATATTCATATCTGTGAAAGTGACCTACAACTTATACTTTAGCTGTACAGTAGGCCTAATAAAATTCTGTATTGTGTGAATACATTGCAGAACACGACGCCGAGAATTCATGGGAAACTATCAGTCAGGTCATAAAGACCCTGCAACGCGTGCCCTGTTGACAAGTGTCAGAGCATAACGACGTCTGCATACGAAGATGGAAAACATTTAACGCTTTTGAAGCTTATGATGCTCTTCTAAGCATTATACATAACGGCCTTAATCATATGTAAATAGGCTCATGCAAGCGAGTGAGAAAGGCGCCAATGTTTCAGCAGCACAGAAAAATGAAGTTGTAGAAGACTTGAAGAACTGAAGAACGATGAGTCTGTTCAAAGCATTATGCGAAAATTTCGCGAAGGTAATTTTAACGAGATCACAGAACAGACTCGTGCCTAATTAACGTTTGCACCAAGCTAGATTCAGGAGACAGTATCCTGCTGTGAATTCTAGTAAAATTAGTAAAATTTTCTCTGTTAAGCGAGGTCATGTTTTGGCATAAAAACCATCGTGAGAGCGCAACAGGACACCAAAGAATGAAAAAACTGGAACAGGAGCACTTCCCAATGAAAAGTGAAAAGTTCGAGAATATTACGATTCAGGCTTGTTAACCATCTAGCCTGACCTAGCCGTGCCCAACGTTACTAGACCGCGTTCTATAAACGTTGGCCATGCCGGCGTTGCCTATTTATAGTAGCCAAGAATAGCCTTTTTGTGCACGCACATTGGTCCTACTATAAAGTGGAAGGGTGGCCACAGAGAGCATACAGTGAGCGCTATAGTTTACGTCCTAAAAATAAATACAGACTTCGGCACACAGCCGTCGCTCTCCCATTCAAAAGCATTGACTATTTCCGAGATAAGAAGCATCTATCGCGTGTTTTATGACGATGACACTCGCGTTGCAAGTTTCAGAGAGAGAAACTTGTACTTAATGGGAAATTTCGGAGAAATTTCTGACTTCACTTTTAAGCAAGATCGACATTTTAACAAGGGAAATGGAATTCCTTTCACGATCTGCGTCGTATTATGTACTGAGGACTTCCAGAGGCTGGGTTTTCGATTGATATCTGGGGTTTTCCAAAACCACCATATGATTATGAGAGACGCCGTAGTGGAGCGCTCCGGAAATTCAGCCACCTGTGCTTCTTTGACGTGCACCCAAATATGAGAACACGAGCCTACAGAATCTTCGCCTTCATCAAACTTGCAGCTGCCGTAGCCAGGATTCGATCCCACGACCTGCGGCTCAGCCGCTCAGTACCTTAGACAGAGGCTTGGTTGTCGTATGCTGTCGTATGATCTTACTGTATGCTGTCATTGACACTTGGCCAAATGGAGGCGAAACCACAAATAGCCTGTTCATCTGAGTGCGCACTCGAGCTAAGGAGAAGCCTTCTTCCTTTGTTCTTCGAGCGCATTCATGATGAAAAATGTGTAGCATTGTAAGAAAAAATAAAAAGCAAGCGCGATATGTTAAGAAAGAGAAAGGTAAAAACGGGAATAAATAGAAAGATGCCGAAGCAGAAAGAAATAACGCAAGAGACAGCAAGAACAAAAACAAAATAAACACGGAAAATGAAACAGCGGAAAACGAAAAGAAATAAGAAGGAAAGAACATTCAGCAGATACTATGCACCTTAGGAATCAATGTTATGCGAAGCACGCGAAAGGAAGGTGTCCGCGTTATACTTTCTATTGAGCGAAACGTTACGAAATGACGTTATGTAATAATGTACAATTTTACGCACGGACATGTGTTGAACAGTCGCATACGTTTCATATACCCAGGTATTCACAGTTGCTTAACGAAGGCAACACCAACACGGTTATTAGGAAGACAAGAAGCGGCAAACTGAATTGTAGCGCTTGTGCCCTCTAGTCCAGTAGCTCTGAACACTTATGCACAAACGAATTTCAGTCGATGGCGCTACGATACAATTGACGTGAACCCGACGAGACCACCGTATCGTGGGAGTACATATGTATTGTTTATAACGTTCGATATCCAGCGCTATTAGTACAAGCCAAGTTTTATAAACGATACGGTCTATTTGAAAATGAGGTCCGAGATTTCGCGTAGCTTTGTGGCAAAATATCATGTTGCCGAGCAGAATTCTCGCGTTTGATTATTGCAGGAACTTAGACATTGATTTTTCGCGACCACGCTGCCAATGTCTGCCTTTTTTAATGCTCTCGGATAAAAATTACCAATGTTTTTATCACCGTTTCAAGGTAGATTTAAACTGTAAGTCACTTCTAGGACATTCGCCCATGGTATATCGGTATGTGCCTCATATCCGTAGCCGAAAGAGCGATATTCGTCAAACTCTCTTTCACTTCCATGCTTATTTCGGTTTGTCACAAGATGAAGAAGGGGTGATCACGAAAGTATCCTGGCATAGGCTGATAGATAGATAGACAGATAAATAGATAGATAGATAGATAGATAGATAGATAGATAGATAGATAGATAGATAGATAGATAGATAGATAGATAGATAGATAGATAGATAGATAGATAGATAGACCGCATTAATTATGACTGCTAATGGTTACTCGTGGTTAGAGAATAAACCGTCCTAGCACAGCTTATGAGTTCAAATGAATCTATTAGTTCAAATGAAATGAATCACAGCTTATGAGTTCGGGTGGGAGGGGGCAGAGTATATGTTTCTTCTCGTTTTGTAACCTCCTACAGTTTTTCAGCGTGCACACATTTCGAGCAGTATTAGAGTAAGTTATTTGTGATCCTGAACGTATATTGCTAATTACCCATTGTTCATCTGTAACACAATAGAGTGTGTGCACTACGTAGATGCGAATGTAGATTGTGCGGTCACTGACGAATCACGGCTTGGTCCTCTCTAGTGAAAGATCAGCTCAACGCCCCCCCGCTTGTCACGCAGTGAACTTCATGTGATGCCTGGTGCGATTCTACGCTTGTGTTACACTACCGGCGGCACTCCTAACGTCACATGGCTCTCCTATATGGCGTTTCTCTGAAATGGCTGCATGCACTGCCGCCGCTCTTGGATTAAGTAGTGGCGTACCAGACTAATGTCTGTGTTTGATTCGAGGCTTCAAGTTTATTGGAGTACAGGCAGGTGCAAAACTAAGATATAACCCCTGCCATCTTGCTTAAAGGGCCACTCATCAGGCCCCATAACAAATTTCAGTTAGACCGTGTGTGCCTACGGTTGCACAATAAGTATGTAAAATAGTGATTCACACGTTACAGAAAATGAATACAAATGCATATGTGAAATACGTGCAAGGTGAAATGAAAACATACGTAAGATATGATTGCTAATAATTTCACCGTGATGTCACACATCGTCAAAGACTCATTTGGATCCTCGTAGCGCAACAGCTTAGGAGCGGCGGCCGCAGCAACAACTCCGCGAACCACCATGCAGCTAACAAGTCAGCGAGTCCTAAGCAGGCGACGTCGTTCAGCTCGAGGAAGTGAACGCGAGAGCAAACACGGCGCTGCACGCGGAGTGTCTGCCGCCAGCGAACTTTGAAACAGGAGAGCGAGCGTACGCTTGGCTGCCGCCACAAACTGCGCCGAGATGGTTGGAAGCTAGCGCCGAGAAATTGACGGTAATGCGGCCGTTTTCCACAAACTCGAGCGTGTGCAGCGCACATACGCGAGAACGCCGCCGCGGCCAACGGACGGCGCCAAGCTGCTTGCTATTAACTGACGGGAAAGTCAACTGTAATGGCGACCAATTTTCAGTAAGTTCCGATGCTAGCGAAAGCCTGCCAACCCGTGCTGGTGCACTTACAACGCGCGACACACTACAACCAAGGCCTTAACGAGAACCCGCAACGTGTTTTCGACGAGTCCCAACACAGCGACGATGTCTCAGCCCAATATCGTCAGCCCTCCGAGCTCATCGCGGCGGTGAAGAAAGGCGAGCACACAATGAGCAATCGTGCGGGAGGCCGGCGGCAATGGCGGCCAACGTCCAGGCGGTCGCAAAGCACAGGCGAACTGCAGACGCCAAAGCTGACCTTCGCGTTGCATTTTGTGCGTGCGATATACAACACGACCGAGCCCATTGCCGGCAAGTGCAATCCGTATCGCACACGCGACAGGTAGAGTAGAATAAAGAATGATAACCTACTTGCCTTAGAATCCAGCGCTGTTTTCTCCCCTGAGTCGGACTGAAGTATATATCCGATAGGCCTGTTGTCTTCTCGGCCGCCATATTGGTCTTCCCAACTGTTGCTGTCGTGTGTTGGTCGTGACTATCTTGAAGCCAGAAATATACAGCGCGTCGTGGTGACGTGTCGAGGCTTGCTCCAGACTTCATGGGTGCAGCGACACGCAAAAGCAGCAGCCCATGCTCATCCAAGCGGCCTTGGTTGGGCACTCCAAACGCGACGCAGCGCGAACCGTCGAAAGACTGAGCCAGCAGAGGAGGGGAAGGAGGACTGGTCACCTTGGCAACGCTTTTCGCGCTGCCTGCAATCCCCGGGCGGTTCATCTCTTTGGAGCGTGTTTGGAGAATAAGTGGTTTCGCGTGGCACGCTTACCTCTGTGGTTGCTCCTCAATGGTCTATCTGTTTATCGCGCGCGCCGATTGGGCTCTGTTACTTATTTTCGGGTAATTTTGTCTTAGAGTGCAGCACCGTCTGGCATCGCCAACAGAGTTCACAGAGTCAGAGAGAATCTGTGAAGGATATAAGGCACGTTTGCACAGGCTCCAGCGACTGCTGCAATAGCTCAGTCGATAGAGCGGCGAGCACTTTTTGTTAATCCCCAGAATTCCAGGGCTCAACGCCCTTATGCGATGTCCAATAGTTTAGTATGTTTCCCTAATAATACATATGTTTCCTATATATTTTCCATATATTTCCGTAAGATTCTTACGGAACCATACTTAATTATTGGACATCGCCTACAGATCGTTTGAATAGTGTTGTAGATGCGAAGCAGCTCTTTCACTCATATGCGTAACGTGGTACATACGTGCGTCCGTACGAACGCACCACAAAGTATTCCCCCGACACAAGTGTCGGAGCGATGCCAAGTAGGTCACGCCACAGCTGCGCGTTGATGTCACGCTTCTGTGGGCAAAGATCAGCTCAACGCCCCCCCGCTTGTCACGCAGTGAACTTCATGTGATGCCTGGTGCGATTCTACGCTTGTGTTACACTACCGGCGGCACTCCTAACGTCACATGGCTCTCCTATATGGCGTTTCTCTGAAATGGCTGCATGCACTGCCGCCGCTCTTGGATTAAGTAGTGGCGTACCAGACTAATGTCTGTGTTTGATTCGAGGCTTCAAGTTTATTGGAGTACAGGCAGGGTGCAAAACTAAGATATAACCCCTGCCATCTTGCTTAAAGGGCCACTCATCAGGCCCCATAACAAATTTCAGTTAGACCGTGGAAGTTGTGCGTCCGATGAGGAGCATTATGTCACAAAACTTTTTGTTTCAATCGGTTCATTGCGACCCGAGAAAACTGTTTTTTTTTCTTTGAAGCGGAGCGAAACGAGGATGAGAGAAGGCGAGCTCGAAACCCTTGCCGCTCCCACGCGTAGCTTTCACAAGCCAAATAACTTCCCTACACTTTTGCTCATCCGGCCCAAAGGTACGCAGAGCATCGTAGCTTGAGCTGCGAAAGCGATCCAGCGTCACACGTGCTGCTGGTCTCAGTTTCGCTGAAATAGGGTACTAAATTCGCCCATCGACGTCGTTACATTGCTGTATACTGTTCTCTGCAGTAGCTCTACTGATGAAGCCGGTGCTATCACAATGTTTACGCATGTGGAAGCTGCACAATTTCAACAAGCAGTTGCCACTCTCTAACACCAAGCGAAAGTCAAAGAAAATAACTGCGTCGGCGAGTGTCCAATGATCGTTCGGTGAGGGTTATTCACTAATACCGAGAAGCTTTAATCATAACCTCCAAGATTGCGCGCGCGTGCCATCTTGGACGGCGTACTTTAACGCGTCATGCCGCATTACTTCTCTTGAGCACTCACAGACAGCGCACTCTAAGGCAGAAGGGTGTTAACAGGGTGTGTGGTTTGTCCTTTTCGGGACTAATGGGGCTGCCACAACCATTATTCGCTCTAAGGAATAACGGCCCCAGGTCTAACAGTTAGTCCCCACAAACGAGCTCAAGGGCCTAACATTTATTCCTGACATTAACACCTTAGTGAGTGACCATTAGTCGTGCAGTTCACATCAAAGAACTAACATTTAGTCTTCACATTTGCACCTTATAGATCAACTGTTAATCCTCACATTTACACCTTACCGGTCTACCATTAGTCCCCACAGTTGCACCTTGCCGGACGAACGGTTGATCCAATCAAATACTCGAATCGAATGAACTTTTTGTCCCCAGTTCAAACATTGTTTTTTGTTTATTTTTCGCAGGCCTAATAGTTTTTCGCCTGTTTTTCTGCGCATTGAGCAACAAATTGCACAGAAAAGAACACGCAAAAAAGTAGTTAGCCACCTATATGTGACTGCTTTCGCAGTCACGGGAACAACGAAAAACAAATGTGAGACATCGAAATCTTTTCTTTTTCTACATACACACGAACTTTCTCCATTCTTTTTGGTGAATTTGTGGTGCAGTGTACAAGTCAAGTCTCGTTGTCAAATCTTGTTCACTCCTTGGGGAGTTTCTCCGACGGAAGCAATATATGACAGGCAATACAGACGCCAGCGCACGCAGCCTTCTGCATGCTGTGTTCCCACGGCTGCAGTTACAATAATATAGTAAAATTAGTTAGACACACGTGACAGAAGATGAAGATGCACGCGTATGACAAGTACGTGCACGGTAATAAAAAACAAGCATTGAATATGACACACAAATAACTTTACCTTCGCATCTCGCACAGTTCTTCTGAAGCTGCTGTGATGAAAGAGATGGATGACAGGCATCGCAGACGCCAGCGCACACAGTCTTCAGCACGGTGTGTGCCCACGGCTGCACAATAAGTATGTAAAATAGTGCGTCACACGGGACAGAGGACGAATACGAATGCATATGAAAAATACGTGCAAGGTGAAATTAAATTATACGTGAGATATGACGCGCTAATAATTTCACCGTGATGTCACACATCGTCAAAGACTCATTAGGATCCCCCGTACAGCAACAGCTTAGGAGCGGCAGCCACAGCTACAACTCCGCGAACTACCACGCAGCTAACAAGTAGGCGAGTCCTAAGCGAGCGACGTCGTTCAGCTCGAGGAAGCGAGCGCGAGACCAAACACGGCGCAGCACGCGGAGTGTCTGCCGCCAGCGAACTTCGAGCAGGAGAGCGAGCGTACGCTTGGCAGCCGCCACGAACAGCTCCGAGCTGGTTGGAAGCTAGTGCCGAAGAAATCGACGGTAATGCGGCCCTTTTCCACAAACTCGAGCGTGTGCAGCGCACATATGCGAGAACGCCGCCGCGGCCAATGGACGGCGCCGAGGTGCTTGCGACCAACTGACGGGAAAGCCAACAGTAATGGCGACCAATTTTCAGTGAGTTACTACTCTAGCAAAGGCCCCGTTAGCCCATGCTGCTTCACTTACAACGCGCGACATACTACAACGAAGCTCTTAACGAGAACCCGCAACGTGTTTTTGACGACTCCCAACACAGCGACGAGCTCTCAGCCCAATATCGTCAGCCTGCGGAGCTCATCGCTGCGGTGAAGAAAGGCGAGCACTCGATGAGCAAGCGTGCGGAAGGCCGGCGACAAAGGCGGCCAATGTCCAGGTGTTCACAAAGCACAGGCGAACTGCAGACGCCGAAGCTGACCTTCGCGAGGCATTTTGTGCGTGCGATATACAACGCGACTGAGCCCGTTGCCGGCAAGTGCGATCCGTATCGCACACGCGACAAGTAGAGTAGAATAAAGAATGATAACCTACTTCAGCGCTGTTTTCCCCCCTGAGTCCGATTGAAGTTTATATTCGATACGCCTGTTGTCTTCTCGGCCGCCATATTGGCCTTCCCAACTGTTGCTGACGTGTGTTGGTCGGGGCTATCTTGAAGCCAGAGCTATACAGCGCGGCGTGGTGACGTGCCGAGGCTTGCTCCAGACTTCATGGGTGCATAAAAAGGCAAAAACAGCAGCCCACGCTCGTCCTAGCGTACACACAAGCACCACTTCGTATGTCTTAGATCGTCGAATGCAGGCGGCCGTGGTCGAGCACTCCGAGCGCGACACAACGCGAACCGTCGCCGGCAAAGTACAGGGAAAGACTGAGCCAGCAGAGGTGGAGAAGGAGGGCTGGTCACCTTGGCAACGCTTTTCGCGCTGCCCGCAATCCCCGGGCGGTTCATCTCTTTGGAGCGTGTTTGGAGACTAAGTGGCCTCATGCGGCACGCTTCCCTCTGTGGTTGCTCCTCAACGGTCTATCCGTCCATTGCGCGCGCCTATTGGGCTCCGTTACTCTTTTTCGGGCAATTTTGCCTTGAGTGCAGCACCGTCCGTCATCGCCAACTAAGTTCACAGAGTCAGACAGAATCTGTGAAGGATATAAGGCACGTTTGCACAGGCTCCAGCAACTGCCACAACAGGTCAGTCGATAGAGCTGCGAGCACTTTTCGTTTATCCCCAGAATTCCGGGGCTCGACGCCCTGTATGCGATGTCGAGTAGTCCCGTATGTTTCCGTAAGAATACATGTTTCCTATATATTTTTCATATATTTCCGTAAGAGTCTTACGGAAACATACGGAATTATTGGACATCGCATACAGATCGTTTCAATAGGGTTATAGATGCGAACCAGCTCTTTGACTTATGCGTGTAACGTGGTACATACGTGCGTCCGTACGAACGCACAGCAAAGTGTTCCCTCGACACAAGTTTTGGAGCGATGCCAAGTAGGTCACGCCACAGCTGCGCGTTGATGTCACGCTTCCCTCGCAGGTGCACACTGACGTCACTCTCTCCCTCACCCGCAGCACGCTTACCGCGAAGCCTACAGCTGCCGGCTCCTCCACCGGCTCGCAACAAATATTTCTCGCTTATCCCTCTCCACCGACCATAATGCTAGACAGCTAGGACACTCACTCGGCTCGTTTATCTGCAATAACGCTTACACGAAACCCCACCCGCCTGCCTTATTTTTGCGTTGCAAACAAACGTATACTCGAGTAAACGGCACACCGGGTTTCACTTCTAATAGTTCCTCCAGCACCCACGTCGGCGCCCTTTAAGCCGGGTCAACGCCGTGGCACCGCTGCTGCTTCGCATCCCATCAGCATTCCCTCTGAGAAGATGGTTCATAATTTTTTCAATTAGTCTGTTTTCT
Source organism: Rhipicephalus microplus (assembly GCF_013339725.1). NCBI lineage: Eukaryota > Metazoa > Arthropoda > Arachnida > Ixodida > Ixodidae > Rhipicephalus > Rhipicephalus microplus. The sequence continues at coordinate 155,912,235 of NC_051168.1, forward strand.
TGCCCATTTGGTAATGTTAATATGAACGGAAGTTCACCCCTGAAATCTTGGTGGACACAGGCATCGAACACTTTCGTGTTAAAGTGACTTAGTCGATGACTGTTAATTTCATCGTCCTTGTGCTAACATCTCGTAAATTATACACCACATCTAATTAAGTCTTCCAGTTGCGTATGCAGGTGATCGAGATGAAAAGTGGCTGTTACATATACTTGAAAATGACTCTTGTGGTGTTCTGCACTTCGACGAGATCTACGACAGTATCGATTGAGTAAGCATTCACATTGGCCTTTTCGCTTGTATATTTTTTCTTCGTCTCTTTTATCGTGGTTTCAATATGAGGGATTTATTCATGTAAACTTTCAGCATGCCATAGGAAAAAAATGGCAGCATATCCACGAAGTCATGATGGAGAGTGGGGTTAAGCATTCGTCGTCCCCCATTCGTTCTTGCTTCCGTCCGTCCAATCGTCCAGTCTGTGTAACGGTCCATGCGTCCATCCGCCCGTCCGTGCATGCGTCCTGTTCGTGCTTTCGTCCCTGCGTTCGTCCATGAATCCGACCCCTGCATCCGTTCATGCGTCCATCCATGCATCTGTCCTGTGTGTCCGTACGCCAATCTATTCAACACTCCTAGTACCATCATCTCGCATCTTTTCGTCATATATTTTTCGTATAGTAGCATCGATATGCAGCGGACATTCCAAGGACCAAACGAGAGGTGGCACACGCACACTTTCATAAGGCTTGCGCTTCGGATCTACTTCCCACCTTTACCAGCCTCGAGTTCATGGTATATACTAGTTCACTGTATTCATGACACTGCCTCCCAACGCTCGCTAAACCTTTCTAAAACCAAGGAGGCTACGCCCAGCGAGTATAACGTAGCAATTTTTTCCTGTCAGATAGTGCTCAATGTACATGCCAATAGCTGCTAATGGGAAATGAGAGGCAGGAGAATTCGGCTTTTACTTTCTTACGGCTTGCGCTTCGTATCTACTTCCCAACTTCAACCACCTCGAGTTCATGGTATATACTAGTTCATTGTATTCATGGCACTGCGGCTCAACTCTCGCTAAACCTTTCTAAAACTTAGGAGGTTACACTTAGCGAGTATAACGTAGCAACCCTTTCTTGTCAGACAATGCTCAATGTACATGCCAATGGCTGCTAATGGGGATCGCAGCGTGCGCGTTAACTAAAACCCAGTCCTGCGACCCAGTCATTAAACCCAGTCCTGCGGCAGTCCCGCGGCAGTACTTTGCTGCCACATCTTAAGCGAAAATGAAAAGTTGTGTCTCGAGTTACGTGCAGGTACTTATTTTAATCTTTTGAGGAGTATATACAGAATCTCTTTGTAGCCTTATGATAGCCGGGTAAAATGTCTCGTGACCCCACAGTGGCGATGTCGCATAATACATGTGGGAGTTGGAAATGACCCGACGCGCCCTGGATTTATAAGCAGTAAGTATAGAGCACCTCTAGCATCATCACCATCATTATCATCATCATCATCATCATCATCATCATCATCAGGCTGACTACGCTCACTGCAGGACAAAGGCCTCACCATATTCCGCCAGTTAACCCGGTCCTGTGCTTGCTGCTGCCAATTTATACCTGCAAACTTCTTAATCTCATCTGCCCACCTAACTTTCTGTCTCCCCCTAACCCGCTTGCCTTCTCTGGGAATCCAGTTGGTTACCCTTAACGAACAGCGGTTATCCTGTCTACGTGCTACATTCCCGGCCCATGTCCATTTCTTCTTCTTGATTTCAGATAAGATATCTTTGACCCCCGTTTGTTCCCTAATCCACTCTGCTCTCTTCTTGTCTCTGAAGGTTACACCTACCATTTTTTCTTTCCATTGCTCTCTGCGTCGTCCTCAATTTAAGCCGTACCCTCTTTGTAAGTCTCCAGGTTTCTGCTCCGTAGCTAACTATCGGCAAGATACAGCTGTTATATACCTTCCACTTGAGGGATAGTGGCAATCTACCTGTCATAATGTACACCTATGTGAGTAATAAAAACTTCATTCAAGGAAAGAGAGAAGCATGTGCAGAAGGACGAAGAAATGTAGCGTCGGAGAGCTACAGCAAAATGTCACTGATGTGTAGACAAAGTTGGGTGAATCACAAGACGTGGGCTCTCGCAATAAAATGTTGGACGTTGCAGTAATCTTCGATAAATGGATGCACGTTTTCGTTGGACTAAGCAGCAACTACTGATCAATTCATCCACATGCAGGCTTTCAGCCAGGAACAAGCAGTACTCAGTGACTCAGCGTTCTCGAAGAGTAGCAAATGTCTCGTAACGTGCACTATAAATCTATTGATGGCAGTTATCTGGAGTGCCATCCAGAGTGAATGTCAACTCAATTAACCTAAATAACATTACTCAAAAGTGACTCAAAGAATAGAAATGTCAATATCTATAGTAATTATCGTATAATAAGGCTAATTAGGCAAAGTGTAATGTTAACAAACTGTTCATCAAGGATACAGGAAGTGAGCGAATTTGTGTGTGAGCGTTTAATGAATAACTTTGGTATGTATGAAGAGCACGTGAACTCACTTTAGTATAAACATACATTCGTTAAAATAACAAAATGTAACGTGAATAACTAAAATAATGAATAGGACAGTTGAAGAAGTTGAGGAGTTTTAAAGAGGTTTGTACAGTAACCGGAACAAGGATGATAATATAGGAGGTAGTAGCAGCCCAGAGGAAGTGGACATCCCACCAGTGATGTCACTGGAAACGGCGAATACATTTGAGGATATGCAAAGAGCCAAGGCGTTTGGTCACGATCAGGTAATAACAGATCTGTTGAAAGATAGTGGACAGATTGCATTAGAACAACTGGCCCCCCGTATTCGACAAATCTCTGACGGTGAAGTACGAGAATGTTAAAGTATTGGTAACAGCATCTTAATCCATATAAAAAAGATGACATCCAGAACTTCGAAAATTATAGGCCAATCTGTCTACTCTTGGTTATCTACAAGAGATTTACACAAATAATAGGTAATAGAATTTTTACAGCATTAGAGTCTAATCACTCAAACAAAAGGATAGATTTGCAATAAACAAGGTGTGAAGCAGGTAGACGCGATCTCCCCAGTGTAATATACAGCGTGTTTCCAGGTGGCTTTCAGGGCCCAAGAATGGAAAGAGTAAAAAATAGGAAATAATGGAGATCACCATACGAACATTAAATACGATGTGGCCATGTTGTATTAATGGTAACTCTGGGGATCAATTACACTTCATGATTACTGAATTGTGGAGGCAAAGCAGCACAGTAGGTGTGAAAACTCACATGCATTATTCCAAAGTAATGTGCACCAGTCTTTTGAGAGACTAAAGCTCTGCAATAGACAGATAGACACTGGAAGTGGAAGATCAACACCTTTATTTTGAACAAGTAGTAACTGCGGAACCGAGTAATAAGAGTGAAACAACTGGGAGAATAAGAATGCGCTGGATCACATTCAGACCATCTTGAATTCATGAATTGTAGTTCAGCCATATCCCTCAAAAGTGAAGAATATACCACTTGCCTCCTACTGTTACTTGTCTACCGAGCAGAAACCTGCAGATTTGCAGAGGGTCGACCTAAATGAGGACGACGCAGTCAGTAATTGTTGGTTGGGAGGCGGCCACGCCGCTCCAGCAGTAAACGTGACAGTCGGACCATGCCAACAGAAAAGAACCGCCAGTTTTATTCACACTCGTGAATATATATAGGAAAGTAAGGGGGAGAGGGAAGGGGGATAAGATTGTGCACATGCGCACTTGAGAGCTTGGGTCGCGTCGTTCAATGGGTTACAGCATTTCTTCCCCCTTAGTAGCCAAAACGCACGACCGGTTTCTTGGCTCGTGCGGAGTGACGTAGTACGTATGGTTGCGATTCTGGGGTACTCTGAGAGGTAGCCGGCGCCGTTGTTTCTAGTCGTACCGGCCCTGGGGAAACCGGTGTAGATGGCCTCGACATGTCGTCGGCTGCTGGCGTTTCATCTGGGCTCCGCTTGCGAACTTGATCCACGTGGCGGCGGACAAGGCCATCCACAGTCTTTACCTCCAGGAGGCGAGTGCCACGCGTAGCCTCCACTGTGCCTGGGAACCACTTGTCTCCGGCGCCGTAATTTCGCACGTACACGTAGTCTCCCGGTGCGAAATTCCAGCCTGGGTCACTCGCAGCTTTGGCAGGATAGACTCTGGAAGGAAAAGACATCTCCATTCTTGTGCGCAGACGGTATCCTAATAGCCTCTCTGAGGGAGAAGGACCCTCCTGGTGTGGTGCGTTCCGATAATTGCACAATACACGTGCCAGTGAGGTGAGGAGGCAAGTGCCGCCTATCTTCTTCAAGCCATCTTTGATAGTGCGCACGGCTCGCTCTGCTAGTCCATTACTTTGGGGGTGATAGGGAGGTGTTCGAATATGCGCAATGCCATTGCGCTCCATGAACTGCTCGAACTCTCGTGCCGTGAATGGCGTCCCGTTGTCAGAAACCACCGTGCGCGGTATACCAAAACGGCTAAATATCGTTCTGAGGGCCTCGACTGTGCTATGCGAGTTGGCCTGCGACACGGGAAGCGCCTCAATCCACTTGGTGTGCGCGTCGACAACGATGAGTAACATTTTCCCTTTTACTGGTCCCGCATAGTCCACATGTAACCGCGACCACCTTTCGTGCGTCTTGGGCCAATTTACTGGTTCTTTTGCCTGAGCCATCGGCAACGCTTGCACACAGTTTTGGCATGTCGCCGCAACGCGCTCGATGTCTTGCTCTACGCCGGGCCACCAAAATAACGATCTGGCCTTCGCCTTCATGGTGGAAATTCCTTGGTGGGCTTCATGCAGTAGCCTTAGCAACTTCCCGCGTGCTGCTGTCGGCACTACAAAGCGATGGCCCCAGTAAAGAAGTTCTTCACTAACAGACAGCTCATGCCGCCTTTTGTAAAAATCGGCGATTTCTGTAGTTTCCGTGTCGAGTTTTTTCGGCCAACCTTCCCGGGTATACTTGCGTACCTGGAAAAGTACCTCATCCGCGACGGCGAGTGCCTGGAGTTCCTTCCATGGCAGGGCCGGCTGATCCCACTGGTCCAGGGTCAGAACTTGAGCTTCGTCCTCCTGGTCCACTTCTTCCTGCAACGGTTGGGGTAGACGGCTAAGAGCATCAGCATTGCACATGAGTTTACCCGGTCGATGTTGCAACCGATAACGGTAGGCACCAAGTATGATGGCCCAACGCTGAATGCGCGCAGCGGCCATAGCCGGCGTCTGGCGATCCGCTCTTAGGAGACCCAACAGTGGTTGATGGTCGGTTAGAAGCGTGAACTGTCTGCCCAGCAGATAATCTCGGAATCGCGTGACGCCATAAACCAGAGCCAACGCCTCACGTTCAATCTGTGCATAATTCTTTTCTGCGGCAGTAAGCGTCCTGGATCGAAATCCAAGGGGCTGATACTGTCCTTCAATTCGGTGGAATAGTGCCGCTCCCACACCGTAGGGTGACGCGTCGCACTCCAGAAATAGCTCTCGTGCGGGATCGAAGTGAGTTAACACAGGCGCGGAACACAAAACGGCTTTTGCTTTTCGGAAGGCATCGTTTTCGCGCTCATCCCAAGACCATTTCGATTTCTTTTCCAGAAGAAGGTATAGGGGACTCAGGAGCGTGGACAGATTAGGCAAGAATTTATTGTAGAAAGTTAGCATGCCCAAAAAAGACCGCAATTCCGTGACATTGTGAGGAGTCGGTGCCAGCTTAATTGCTTCGATGTTCTTGTCTGACGGGTGCAACCCTGCCGCGTCAATTCTGTGTCCTAGTACGTAACTGACTCCTCACCTATTCGGCACTTGTCCGCGCGGAGCTTCACGCCGTACTCCCTGAACCGCTGCAAGACTGCTTGCAGGTTCGCAGTTGGCTTATCGTTCGCATCTGCTATCAGGACGTCGTCTAAGTACGCTTGAACCCCTGGGAGGCCTTGCAGCACCTGCTCAATTGTTCGTTGAAAAATCGCAGGGGCCGAGGCTATCCCAAACGGTAGCCTGTTATAACAAAGAGGCCCTTGTGAGTGTTTATCACCGCTAACTTGCGCGAATCTTCGTCTAGAAGAATTTGGTTGTAGGCATCACGTAGATCCAAGATACTGAACTGCTGCCCTCCACGAAGCGTAGCGAAAATGTCGTCCACTACGGGTAGAGGATAACTTTCCATTTCACATACTGGGTTTAGAGTAACTTTGAAATCGCCACAGATGCGGACTGTTCCGTCACGTTTCAGCACTGGCACCACCGGGGTTGCCCATTCTGAATAGGAAACTGGCGTAATAATGCCTTCGGCCACGAGTCGATCTAGCTCGGCGGACACTTTGTCTAGCAAAGAAAATGGAATTTTTCTTGCCTTATAGAACCTTGGGGTTGCTCCGTCCTTTATATGAAGCCGTGCTGGTGGTCCCTTGATGGCTCCCAGGCCCTCCGCAAAAGGTCTGCGTACTGTTCCAGCACGGGTGCCGCTGTCCGACTCTCCAGCTTCCCGTCCGATGAGAGTGACGCGATGTGAAGAAGCGGTGCCCCTTGTGTCTCGAGCATCTGTAACAGGTCACGGCCGCAAAGGCTAGGACCTTCGCAGTCTAACACAACGAGATCGCAGTCAACTGTTGCAGACTTGTAGGAAGCTTGCATTTGACAATGCCCCGCACTGGTATCTTTCCCAAGATAGCATGACAGAGTTAATGCAGCTTTACAAAGCGGTGGCCACTTATGACGATAGGCTTCGTATATCGCTTTAGGCACTACGCAGACAGGTGAACCTGTGTCGATTATCATATTCAGTGGCACTCCGTTCCATGTAACCTGCTTGTGTAGGGCGGAACCAGGCTTCCATTACCCTTCACTGACCATATTTGTAGTGCGTTACAATCGTTATCTTCACTTTCCGCTGAACACTCTGTTATCGCGAAGGTTCTGTTGGTGGTGGCTGTCCGGGAGCATACTCGCGCCAAGTGACCTTGTCGCCCACATTTGTAGCACCTGCGCCGTCGTAATGAGCATTCCCTGGCTTGATGTCCCTGTTTGCCACAGCAGCTGCAGTGCTGCGATAAGCTGCTCCGTTCGCTCCTGCTGATTTCGGGTTGCCTGCTACGCTGCACGTTGAACACCCCAACGGCGTCACCTTGCCCGGTCATCTGTTCCCCAATCCATTCTGCTCTCTTCTTGTCTCTTAAGGTTCCACCTACCATTTTCTTTTCATTGCTCGTTGCGTCGTCCTCAATTTAAGGTGAACCCTCTTTGTAAGTCTCCATGTTTCTGCTCCATTGTTAAGTACCGGCAAGATACAGCTGTTATATGACTTCCTCTTGAGGGATACTGGCAATATACCTATCATAATATACACCTATATGAGTAATAGAAACTTCATTCAAGGAAAGAGAGTAGCATGTCCAGAGGACGAAGAAATGTAGCGTCGGAGAGCAACAGCGACATGTCACTGATGTGTAGACAAAGTTGGGTGAACCACAAGACGTCGGCTCTCGCAATAATATGTTGGGCGTTGCAGCAATCTTCGTTAAATGGATGCACATTTTCGTTGAACTAAGCAGAAACTACTGATCAATTCAATCACATGCAGGCTTTCAGCCAGGAACAAGCAGTACTCAGTGACTCAGTGTTCTCAAAGGGTAGCAAATATCTTGTAACGGGCACTATACAATAATGATAGCAGTTATTTGGAGTGCCATCCAGAGCGAATGTCAACTTAAATAACTTAAATAACATTACTCAAAAGTGACTCAAAGAATAGAAATGCCAGTATCCATAGTAATTATCGTATAATAAGGCTAATTAGGGTAAAGTGTAAAGTTAACAATCTGTACGTCAAGGATACAGGATGTTACCGAATTTGTATTTAAGCGTTTAATGAATAACTTAGGTATGTATGAAGAGCACTTGAACTCACTTTAGTGTAAACATACATTCGTTGAAATTAACCAAATGTAATGTAAATAACTAATATAATGAATATGACAGTGGAAGAAGTTCAGGAGTTTTAAAGAGGTTTTTACAGTAACCGGAACAACAAGGATGATATTATAGGAGGTAGCAGCAGCCCAGAGGACGTGGACGTCCCACCAGTGATGACACTGGAAACGGCGAATACATTTGAGGATATGCAAAGAGCCAAGGCGTTTGGTCACGATCAGGTAATAACAGATCTCTTGAAAGATAGTGGACAGATTACATTAGAACCACTGGCCCCTCTTATACGACACGTCTCTGACGGTGAAGTACGAGAATCTTAAAGTAATGGTAACAGCACCTTAATCTATATAAAAAAGGTGAAATCCAGGACTTGAAAAATTATAGGCCAATCCGTCTACTCTCGGTTATCTACAAGAGATTTACACAAATAATAGGTAATAGAATTATTACAGCAATAGAGTCTAATCACTCAAACAAAAGGATAGATTTGCAATAAACAAGTTGTGAAGCAGGTAGACGCGGTCTCCCCAGTGATATATACAGCGTGTTTTCAGGTCGCTTTCAGGGCCCAAGAATGGGAAGAGTAAAAAATAGGAAATAATGGAGATCACCATACGAACATGCTATACGATGTGGACATGTTGTATTACTAGTAACTCTGGGGACGAATTACACTTCAGGATCACTGAATCGTGGAGGCAAACAAGCACAGTAGGTGTGAAAACTCACATGGATATGCCAAAGTAATGTGCAACAGTTTTTAGAGAGACAAACGCTCTGCAATTGCAAATAGACACTGGAAGGGTAGAGCAACACCTTTATTTTGAACAAGTAGTAACTGCGGAACCGAGTCATAAGAGTGAAACAACTGGAGAAACAGAATGCGCTGGATCACATTCGGCAACCATCTTGAATTAATGAATTGTAGTTCAGCCATATCCCTCAAAAGTGAAGAATATACCACTTGCCTCCTACTGTTACTTGTCTACCGAGCAGAAACCTGCGGGTTTACAAAGTGTGGACCTAAATGAGGACGACGCAGTCAGCAATAGTAAGGAAAATGATAAGTGTAACCTTAAGAGGGAGAAAGACAGCAGAGTAGGTTAGCCAATGAAGGTTAAAGATATTGTTACGAGGCAGTGGGCATGGCTCTGTTGTCGTAGACGCATCGATAAAGAAGATGTGGATTCGCCGCGCGAGATCCTAGCAGCCCTGGGGTGTCACACCTACCTGTAAATATTGCAAATACACTCGTTTCTCTCTTCCGTGTATTTGTAAACCCTGTAACAAATTGGTGGAGATGCTGGGTAACGAAGCGCCATACAACGGAGGTCCACAGTGGACGTCAAATCGGAGTTTCCGTGATGGAACACGGGACTGATACCACAGTCACCTCTACACTGGCCCTGGCGACGCCTGCACCATCCACGGCAACAATATCACAGGTAAAAACAAGAATAAGTGAACATGGTCCGGGTACGTAGCCTGGTCGCAGGATAATCCCTTGTCTATAAGGGTAACTGAATAGATTCCAACACAATGCAAACACGTCAGAGGGACAGAGAAAGTGAAGTGGTCAGTTCTGATACCAAAGTTTTCGGGCATAGCAAGACAGCACCAAGCACAGGACCGGCTTGGTTAGCGGAGCATAAAAGAGATCTTCGCCTTGCAGAGGGTGAAGAAAGGCTGATGATAACAATAAAGGCGAATAAAAAGCGAAATAACAAACTTCGGAGAGAATAATCAAAATCAACCAAGAAGGATGTTACACTTTTTGTGAATAAGGTCTGGGCAGAAATATTCGGAAAAGTATTCAGTGATACATGTTTTAAAACTTTATGTTTTTAGGTTTGAAATCCAACCCGAACCTCATTGGCGTTTCACTCAATGGGTTGAGGGTAACTGAGGGTTGAGGGTAACGCAAACAGTATTTTGTAATACCGATTCTGAAGTACAGATAGTGGAGTACATTTTGTGTCTCGGAAATGTGGACATTCGGCAAAGATATTGTGAGCACTATTTACTATATTAGTATCTCACCTGTTAATTACTCATCATCACTGCCTGGGTCTGAGAAGAAAGGCTCTGACTCAAGGTTAAATAACAAGACTGTTCAGTACAGAACGTGTCTCACAAATTTCCTCTGTGTCTATCAGGGGTAGTTACATAAACAGATCGCCGTTATTACGCCGCCAATTCCTCGGCGTGTGGTTTAGCGGTCTCACGCATCGTGCTGCGGTGCAGGGGGTCGCCGGTTCCATATCCCGGTGGGGACTTGGGCTTGTTTTTTAGGCTAAATTTCATGATGTTTGTTATTGCTAGAAAAGTGCTATCGATTGGCACAGCAGGCTCATTTTCACCATGCGCTTCGCCATCCCTGTGGATACTTTCCGTGTACACACACACACGTATATATATATATATTGTAACGACGAGAAATAAGAGACAACGCCTTTGCTGCAGGCCGGCTGTTCTTATTCTGACTTCGTCTTCCTCGGCTTCCGTAACCTAGCCTGCGCCCTTGCCTGAGCCCCACTATTTATTATCATTACACTCGGCCCCGACTGCGAGCCTCGTGGGCTACCGACAATGTCTCCGGTGGGCGGCATTGACTATTCCGGGGTGGCCGGGCTCGGCCAAGCTGATATTTCACATGGAAGTTTGTTGAAGGAGATTCCGGAGGACGACACTGGCTGTGACGTGATGGTCGGTGCAGGCGTCGTCCACGATGGGGCCAACGCTGTTGACTTGGACAAGATGCCGCTAGCAGGAGATACAGACTCCTGCAAAGTGGCCGCGTTGGTTTAATCTCGTCGGTTTGAGCATCCTGTCGCAGTCGTGTTACAAATGCTGGAAATAGTCCACGCTGCACCGTCACCTGCTGCACTGAGCGTCGACGCCTGCGTTGCTTGCGGTGTGGCAAGGGGCGTCGGGGTGTCTTTGTAGTCATCTGAGAGCCGAGTTCAGGTTGCAGCTTGAGAGGCAACGCGTGCTCTTGCAGCACTGCCTTTGTCGGACTCATGCTCAAGCTGTTTATTCCTATAGTTTCACGTACAGTAGAGCCTTCATTGTCAGATGACCTGTCACTAACCGGAAGTATTACCTTCTCTGGTAGGTCTTTGTTGACAGTGACTTTGAAGGAGGCGGCGCTTAGCGTGTGGCAGACGTCCGCACACTCGGCCACAGACTGACGTGATATCAGGAGATGTCGCTTCGAAGTGAGGGTCAACACTGTAGGGTTGTTCGTCCCAGGGTAGGTGGTTAAATTGGCTGTCGGGAAGCTGCAAAATACAGCTGAAGCCGCGAGGGTGGTCTCCTTCTGGATCTATTCTCGGTAGCGGTCGCGTAAGACTGGGTGGTCGTGGAGAGGTGATGGTGACTCCGTCCAAAAGCAGCTATGAGCTTGTCACTCCAGTCCACCCAGGACGTCTGCCGCACGCCTTCGTATCGATGCCAAGCCGCGGCAGCATTCCGAAGGCGGTCTATGGCCATGCCCCACTTCTTTTGGTCCGTCCACGCTGCGTGATCTCCGACAAGCGTGACGGTTGCCACCCATTCCTTGGCATCGTCCTGGAAGCCGCGAAACTCCGGTAGCTCGAAGGAAATCGGCGATGGCGGGACTGCGGGCAAAACTCCGAGATGTGCCCACGCCAAGCAGTTCACTTGCTCTGATACCTCCGTGAGAGAACGCCCGAGATTGCGACGGTTCTCGGGCGAGCTTACCTCGAAGTTTTGTGAGGCGGCCGCAGCCAACATGGCATTGAGTGCGCACAATGTTGGCAAGATGGCAGGACATAGCTGGGAGCTCGACGCTATGAGGGCGTTGGTCGTGACGCGGAGTTGCGCGATGGTATGCTGCAGCTCCGCTGCGCTGTCGTGTGATCCGCACGAAGAGCCAAGGCCCGCCTCTGCGGAGGATACAGTGACTGCGGTACTCGAGGTGGTACAATTGCTGACCAAGGACGCGTGGACGGCGTCCCTTGGAAATCCAGCTGTGGTAGGAATCGTGTACATGGGTTCCAGGGCGCTGGAAGCGTCAACGACGTTCCCAGGCAAGCGGAACCCGTGTGATGAGTTGTGACCTGGTACTGTGGCGTAGATGAAGCGGTCTTGCGCCGCCGGGTAGGCCTCGACGCCGTACACGGTGGGTGCTTGAAGCGCCGACAGGTTGCCAGGTATGGAGGAGGCATGTACGCCATCCCTAGGTGAGAGAGGCCCGTGCGCATGGTTGCCGCGACGTGTCGCGTCCCAGGACAAGTTTCCCGGAACCACAACGGAGGCCTGGACGCCATCCGTCGGTGCTGGGATCGATGCTGGCCGCGACGGACGCCTTGCGGGTTCCATCAGCGAAGAAGCGTGACGGCGTTCCTTATCGTGAACTGGTACCGGTAACGGGTGCTGGAGCCGCCGAGGAGGCCTTGACGCCGTCCCCGAACGGTGGTGTCAGTAAACAGCTGCCGAGGAGGGCTTGACGCCGTCCTCAAGCGACGCTTACCGCGGCTGCACGTCGGCGGGCGTTCTGGATGACGAAACCGAGACGTAAGCCGTTTTCTTCGTCGACTGCGCCATTGTAACGACGAGAAATAAGAGACAACGCCTTTGCTGCAGGCCGGCTGTTCTTATTCTGACTTCGTCTTCCTCGGCTTCCGTAACCTAGCCTGCGCCCTTGCCTGAGCCCCACTATTTATTATCATTACACTATATATATATATATATATATATAACGACCAGGATAACCGATGGTCGTTAAGGGTGACTAACTGGATTCCCAGAGAAGGAAAGCGGGTTAGGGGAAACAGAAGGTTAGGTTGGTATATGAGATTAAGAAGTTTGCGGGTATAAATTGGCAGCAGCAAGCACAGGACCGGGTTAACTGGCGGAACATGGGAGAGGCCTTTGTCCTGCAGTGGACGTAGTCAGGCTGATGATGATGATGATATTGTAAGAAGTCGTCAGGCACGATGATACGACCTTTGTATTGTTCAACACAGGCGCGAGAGCCACAAGCAGCGAAGCCCGCGCGTCTATGATGATCATTACAATGTTTTTTGCGTATACAGATGAAAATGATGAAGGGAATAGTCAGCGCTCACACTATTTCCCCCTTTCGCTAATTAGGGCAGCAAGTTAGTGAGGGTGGGACGGCAAATAAATCGTTTCAGTCGAGATACATGAGCGATCTCGGTCCTGCGGTGACGACGATCAGGAGCGACGCGATAGTTTACATCAGATGTTTGTTGCAACGTGGTGTGTAGACCGACATAACTGTGAATGAATTTTTCACAGATCTCAGGTACTCGAACAGGTGTCGACAGGAGCACTCCGTCGCCGGGGCGAAACGTAACAACCCGTTGTTTCGCATCGCTATCGACTTTCTCTCGTCCTGAATTGTAGCGGTGTTCTACGGGCAATTTCACGGCAACGGGCGACGCGAGCAGCCAACTCTTCTGGTAGAGAACAAGATGGTGCCGAAGATCTGGACAAAAAGGTGGTGTCCACAACAAAAGTCGGCGAGCGGCCACACACGAGGAACGATTGGCTGTAAATCATCGTAAGTTGTATGCCAGTATTGATTTGATTGATTGATTGATTTGTGGGATTTGATGTCCCAAAACCACCATATGATTATGAGAGACGACGTAGTGGAAAGCTTCGGAAATTTCGACCTTGTGGGGTTTTTTAACAGGCACCCAAGTCTGAGCACACAGCCCTACAGCATTTCCGCCTCCATTGGGAATGCAGCCGCTACAGCCGGGATTCGATCCCACGACCTGCGGTTCAGCAGCCGAGTATTTTAGCCACTAGGCCACCACGATGAGGCTGTACGCCAGTATTGGCAAATGTGACGAAGGATAGTATAGTGTCCCAGTTTTTCTGGTCTTGATGAACGTACATGAAGATCATATCGGACGAAATTCGGTGAAAACGCTCTGTTAGACCATTCGTTTGCGGATGGTATGCTGATGTGGTTTCGTGGATAGTTTTGAATGCCTGGAGAACATCAGCAAGGACTTGAGCGAGAAATGTCTTGCCACAATCAATAAGGAGCACATGCGGGATGCCATGGCACGAAATTCAGGCACGCAGAATAAAATCGGTGACTTCGGAGGTAGCACCAGAGGGAAGAGCTGCCGTCTCCGCATATCGAGTAATGTGGTCAACGGAAGTAACAATTCAGCGGTGACCATCGGGAGTAAGAAAGAGTGCTCCTTATAAATAGATGCCCTCAAATTCGAAGGGTGTGGACGGACAAGGCATAGGTTGCAACGGCCCCGCCAGAAGTGAGTGCGTACGTTTGAGTGCTTGCATGACGCACACGAACCGACGTATTTCGCCACAAAAGCGGAAAGGCCAGGCCAGAAGCAGCGAGTCTTGATGTGGTCTTAAGTCTTGTGAAAGCCTAACTGGGCTGCTGTTACGTCACCATGAAAAACTTGTAAAACTTAGAGATCAAATGAGCGAGGGATGACTGGAACTCATTGGTTACCGAGAGGATGGTAAATTGGCCGACATAATTTTCTATATTGAAGCTTGAAGCGTGCAAGCTGTCGTCTTAAACGGCTGTTTGGAGCCCGGGGTATGCCAGTTAGCCGATCGACGATTCTGCCGCATGTGAATCTGTATGTTGGAGAGATGCGAATTATGTGAATGAAAGAAGGTCCGCCGAGGCAACTAGCTTTCGGACCAAGAACCATCTGCTTGGTCGCTTGTCTGGTCAGTGACGAACAGATGGAAGGTGAAAGTTGGACACTTGACTAGAGTGGGAACGCGAAAAGCGTCGGTATCTTGTTCTTGAGAGTCGATAACCAACACGGGGCATGATGGTCAGTCACGACTGTGAAATGCCGGCCGTGTAAGTAGGGGCAAAACTCTTTCCCGGACCACGCAATGGCCAGGCATTCTTGTTCGGTGATGCTATAATTTTGCTGAGAAGGAGAAAGAGTTCAGCTAGCACAGGCCACGACTTGTTCTTCAGAGGCGTCGTTTTGCTGAAGCAGGACCACACCGATGCCAAGTCCACTGACTTCAGTGAGTAAAGCAATAGGTGCTGCAGTGTCAAAATGACGGAGCACTGGTCGTGATGTGAGGCATCGCTTGAGAGTGTGAATAGGAGTTTCGGAGGCATCCGACCAGACAAAGGGTGTGTTAGCGGTCAAAAGTTTGCGCAGAGGAGTGGTGATAGTGGCAAAATCCCGTACAAAGCGGCGGAAGTACGACGCTAAGCCAAGGAAGCTGCAAAGGTCTTAGAATGTCATTTGTGTAGGAAAGTGAAGTACAGCAGCAACCTTTTTGAGATTGGGCTCAATGTCATGTCATCTAAAACATTGATGCTGGGGTTGGCAAACAGACATTTCTTAGTGTTGAGCTGAAGACCAGCCTTAGCTTGGCACGTGAGAAGTTCGTCTAGCCGTTCTAGATGCTATGAGAAGCCGGACGAAAAGATGATAATGTCGTCCAGATAGCAAAGGCCGGTCTTTTATGTCAAGCTCCACAGTGCCGTAGTTTTCATGCGTTGAGATGCAGCAGGGGCATTACATTGAGTTCGAAGAATCCATACTGTGACAAAGGCAGTCTTCTCTCTATCGCACTCGTGCATGGGATCTGCCAATAAACAGGGCGTAAGCCAAGACTTGAAAAGTACTCAGTACTTTCTAATGTATCAAGAGCAACGTTGATCCAAGGCATAGGATAAACATCGTTACGGGTAGTCTTGTTCAGCGCTCTATAGTCGACGCAGAATCGCACCGAGCCGTCTCTATTTTTCACTACTACACCAGGAGAAGGCCATGGGCGTGCTGAAGGCCCGATAATGTTGTGCGCGAGCATTCCTTCAACTTGTTTTTTTCATAGGCTTGCGTTTTGAAAATGATAATGGTAAAGATGGCGACGAACAATACAGGATCCGTCTCGGTCGATGTAATGAGCGGCCACGGTTGTTTGCCAAAGGCGATCGGAATTAACGGCGAAGCAAGTCTTGTGTTTCATTATTATGGTAAGCAAGGCATCAGTTTTGATCAGATTAATATCTGTGCTCACAGTGGCTTTGATAGCTTGAGATGGACATGCTGTGGGTAAACAATGTGAAGAGGAAGAGCCAGGTGAAACAGTGACGACGCATAACGACGCTCCCTCAAAAATGCTGGCAACAGTGGTCCCCTATGGCAGCGGTAATGGTTCAGGTGTAGTGTTGTAGGCGATAATGCTTGCATAACCACGGGAAAAAAGCACTAGGCAAGAGGAAATGGTGATTCCACGAAGAATGCAGCGCTGGCAAGGTATAGCCTTTGCGTCACCGTCTCTAATGTCTCGTGATCTAATCGTAAGAACGCGCTCTTGACCAGAAGGCAAGTTAAAATCAGCAGCTATAACAAGGTAGGTTGACGAAAAATTGGAAGAAAATTGGTCACTGTCCGGTAAACGAATAAGAGGTTGACCACACGAAATGACAGCTGACACAGCCGATAGAAAATCCCAGCCTAAAATGATCTGAGTTAGTGCACGAACAAAGAACAGCCAACTCTACATGATGGATTCTGTCGATGAGCACGTAAGCAGTGCACTGTCTGGTAGGGCAAATAAGATCGTCATTAGTACTGCACAACATAGGACCGACATAAGCAGTCTGCACTTTCCGTAAATGAAAACATAATTCGCAGTGAATGGCTGAAATGTCAGCGCCAGTGTCTATAAGTGGGTCAGCAGAAACACCTTCAACACAGCCAGGCAGTAAGTTTGCTGGGCGAGATGGAGGAATTCTTGTCTTTCGATGACGTGCAGTTTTCCCTCCAGAAACTGCAGCCACTACTTTGCCGGGTGGCTGCCCAGATTGGTTGGAGCAGGACGTAAGGGTGATGACATATGCCAATATGGTGACGGAGAACGGTAGAGAAATTAGCGGGAAGAACGGGCGAGCCTCGGGACTGTGGAGGTGAGCGCGAACGCTGTCAAGAGGCTGGATACGGTACAGAAATGTAGGCACTGGATCTTGGGACCAAATCTCGCTCATAAGCTGAATATGTACGCCGGTCGTCCTGCTCAAGGTGGCGGCGGAAGCGGGATATTGTGCCCCATATGCCACAGTAATGGCAGACGAGGCGCGGAGGACGAAATGTCGGGTAGTGTGGTTGCATGAGCGCTTGTGCTTCCGTGGAAGCCAAGCGATATCTCACAACGTCAACAGGCACAGATTAACCTGGCCCATGGGCCCGTAAAGCAACTTCGGCGTAAGAATTTGCACATAATGGCACACGAGAGGGGGCCTGTGTGACGCTCACCATCGATGCCAGTTCGTCTATGATAATGTCACGCAGGTTTGGAGCAGGAGGCAGGACAGAGAAGACGGTGGAGTGGCCTGGAACAATACCGTGAAGTTCCTCGCGGACAATGGTGCGCAAAAGAGCTCGCAATTATTGCTCTCCTGTAAAGCGAGTGTCACAGGAGGCTTGCCGAAGGTGCACGAGGAGGCCTGTGGAAGGTGCGCGTCCAGACGTTGACACGTAGTGGTTTTTTAATTCTATTGGGGGTCTGTATGATGAGGGCATCGAAAGCGACAGATTTAACCCCTTTCAGTCGGTGAGGGATTCGGTCGGCCTCCGTCACGTCACTTTGTGCTCGGCGACAAAGAGCCAGCATGTCTTCAATGTGGGATGTATAGGATTCATCGAGCCCTTGAATGCGGGTGGGGAGTTTCTGTTTCGCCGCTTCACAGAGTCCTGCAGACGTGGAGAAAATGGGCCGGAGTTGCACCTTGTATGCAGTCCAATCGGGAATGTCGCGTTCATGGTTGTGGAACCATATTTTCGCGACCTTCTTGAGGTAAAAGGTGGCGTAGCGCAGCTTTGTTTGCCCCGTTCCAATGAATACAAGCGCTTGTTCTGTCGTAATTATCCAGCCACTCTCCGATATCTTCTCCGCGAAGGCCGCGAAGTACCGGAGGGTCGCGTTGTGGTGTACTCACGGTGTAGTAAGGCCCAGCAGGCTGAGCGGGCGGTGCGAAGAAGGCGCCAGGGGGTGGGTCGTTTTGCGCCATAACTCTTGCCAAGTACAGCCGTCGGCCAGACCGTAACTCCAGGGGTGTCCGGTAGAGCAAGACGACGTGAGAATCACAGCACGCTCCACCCCTTGTGAGACGACGTCAGGTACAATGAAACACAGGCTCGAGAGCCACAAGCAGCGAAGCTGGTGCGTTTAGCGATGATGGTGATCGCAATGGTTTTTTGGTATGCAGATGAAGATAATAAATAGTCAGCGCTGACAACATATATATATATATATATATATATATATATAAATATATATATATATATATATATATATATATATAATGTACATTATGAAGAGTCTGGCTTCCGTAGCCGTAGAAATGAGAGAAAATAAATACGCTTCTAAAAACAGTTTATAAGGACGTTTCGATCGGACATCGACCTTCATCAGACCTGACTAAATAACGGACGATCGTGCGAACACTTTTGATCCCAACGTTTAGGCCACGTATTCCATTGCGAAAGATCCATGTATTCTTTGACGAAGACCTGACCCCGGCTCAAACCTTGAAATAAAAAGTTTTCGCATGTTCTTTCGCAATTTGGAACTTTGTAAAACACTGAATTTACTGATGCTTCCTCTGTATATATATATATATATATATATATATATATATATATATATATATATATATATTGTTACGCCACGTATGTGCCGGACGAAGAAGGAAAAAGAAGCAAGGGGTGTGGAAGAAGAAGATCATCATCATCTGCCTGCGCCGATACGGCTCGTCCCTCGAACCGTGTATCAATAAACCCCCAGACGCCTACTGAGGTCGTAACAGAGTGGTGGAAGGTGCTGGGTATAGGAACCAACGACGGGACCGCTACCCCTCGGATTTCGCCGGAGTCGTCGCCTCGCCGGCCTGCCTCCTTCTTTGGCCATCATGCCTGACGAAACAGAAGCTCGGGAATCAGTCCCCAGCAGTTCTTGGCCGTATCACAGAGAGCCACGAACCTTCTCCGGGAGGGCCAATGACGACGTGGACTCATGGCTCAAACATTTCAAGCGAGTAAGCAACTGCAACAAATGGGATGCTGCCTCCCAACTGTCACGCGTTGTTTTCTACCTCACTGATGTTGCCCTCGTTTGGTATGAGAACCATGAAGATATTCTGACAACATGGGAACGCTTTGTTGAAGAAATCAAGAAGTGTTTCGGCAACTCAGCTGCAAAAAAGAAGCTTGCCGAGCAGAGTCTTGCACAGAGGGCCCAGCTATCCGGTGAGACCTGCACCGTGTATACTGAAGAGATTTTGAGGCTGTGTAGGGAAGTCGATTCCAGCATGTCGGAAGAGGACAAGGTGGGGCATTTGCTGAAGGGAATTGCAGAAGATGTTTACAACTTCCTTATTAGCAGGGAAAGCCTGACTTCAGTGTCTGACGTTGTACGGCACTGCCGCACGTTTGAAACCCTGAAGCAGCGCAGAATAGCGCCTAAGTTTGGTCGTCTGGCAAATGTCACCTCAGTAGCCAGCATAGAAGCGGCCTCAACTGGTGACCTTTCGGCAACCATCCGCCAAATTGTTCGGGAAGAGTTACTCAGACATGGCGAAATGACACGTGAACGGGCAGCTGCCACGTCTCCATCCTATTTCCCGCAGGACACCACTGCCCCACAGCTTACAGTTTATGAACATCCATCCGTCAACGCAACGGAGGTTGCAGGGCCTCGGCGTATTCAGCAGTCAAGTCCGGTTTTTTACGAGCGATCACAGTACCCTCAACGTTTCCGTTCCGTACGCCCATACCACCCACCGACAACTGATTTCATTGAATCTCGGGCTTACGCGAACGCTCGCAGACGTGAACACTTCGAAGAACGGCGACGACCTCGTCCTGCGCCTGTGTGCTACAACTGTGGTCTGACTGGTCACATATCGAGGTATTGCGATCGTTCGCGCATACCACGCTATGATCAGTGGACAAGCTCGACCGATAAACCTGCTGTCCCACCTTTTCAAGGACACTGGCCCACCGACTCAAGACCCGGCAGCAGCTTCTGGCACGGACACTGGCGCAACAACTCCCCTGCCTCTGATCGAAGTGTGACGCCACCTCCTGCGCCTCGATCCCACCGGTCTCCATCGCCACGGCGCCGCCCATCGTCACCACATCAGGAAAACTAAACAGTGCGGCCGATGGGGGTGAGGTCGCTGGTGACTTGCTGCAAAACGAAATACCCCCGTCTGTGTTGATGTTCAAGAACAAGGTAGAAGTTTTTGTTGATGGTGTGTGTACGATGGCTTTGGTGGATACTGGTGCTACAGTTTCGATTATGAGTGCTGCTTTTAAACACCGTTTAGGACAAAAGGTGATGTTTTTGTGGGAGAAGGCAACAACATTCTGTGGCGTTGGTGGTAACTCGCTGTGTCCCATTGGTGTCTGTACCGCAGAAGTGTGCTTGGGTGATCAAGTGTTTGTCACAGAGTTTACGATTCTTCCAAGGAGCACACACGACATAATCCTGGGGATTGACTTCCTTCGAATGTGTGGCGCCACTGTTGATTGTAGAAATGGAGAGGTGTACATATGTGATGCTGCCCCTGGAGAACTATTAGAGAATTCAGACAGGGAGCACGGTGCGCTCCGGGTCAGTGAAGATAGCATTGTGCCGGCATTCTCTGCAGTCTGTGTTCCTGTATACTCTTCACGCATTGAAAACAGTGACAGTGCGTTCGACGCATTAGTGGAGCCCTTTCATCTCAGTTGCATTAAGAAGAACACATTGGTGCCGCATTGCATAGTGTCACTCGTTCAAGGACGCACAGGACTATGGGCGGTAAACTGTTCAGCTGAGTCGGTGGTTCTACCAGGAGGACTGAAGCTTGCCAAGTTCAAAACATACTCACCGATGGCAGTGGCTGCCCTCAGTGATGCTCCAGGTGGGGCCTCAGCCAATACTTCTACGGCCGATTCAAAACTTTTACCTATGATCGACAAGTCACTTACTACTGACAAACGCCGCATGCTTCTGGACGTTTTGTCGAAATACGTGGCGATTTTCGATTTTTCCCATGACCATGCGCCCTCGATTCCCGCGTCTCGGATTCTCCACAGGATAAACACGGGAACAGCACAGCCCATCCGCCAGAAACCCTACCGAGTGTCGCCGTCTGAGCGCAAGATAATTGATGAACAAGTGCGTGATATGCTGCAGAAGGGTGTCATTCGAGAATCATCGAGTCCTTGGGCGGCTCCCGTGATTCTAGTCAAAAAGAAGGATGGTACCTGGAGATTCTGTGTGGACTATCGCCGTCTAAACTCCGTCACAAAGAGAGATGTCTACCCTCTCCCACGCATTGATGACGCTCTAGACTGCCTCCATTCAGCATCCTACTTTTCGTCCATAGACTTACGCTCAGGCTATTGGCAAATACCTGTGCATTCAATGGACAAAGAAAAGACGGCTTTCGTTACTCCGGATGGACTATATGAATTTAACGTGATGCCTTTTGGTCTATGTAACGCGCCCGCTACATTTGAAAGATTCATGGACACCATTCTGCGCGGCCTGAAGTGGAACATCTGTATGTGTTATCTTGACGACGTTGTTATCTTCGGGCGTACATTCAGTGAACATAACGAAAGGGTAGAGCTGGTTTTGAAATGTATTCGAAATGCTGGCTTGGTTCTTAATGCAAAGAAGTGTCATTTCGGAGCTCGACAAACACTGGTGCTGGGACATCTCGTCAACAAGGATGGCATCAGGCCCGACCCGAATAAGACGGCGGCTGTTAGAGCTTTTAAACCACCTGGCTCAGTGAAGGAGCTTCGGAGCTTCTTGGGCCTCTGCTCTTACTTTCGCCGATTTATTCCCGCCTTTGCAGAAGTTGCCTTTCCACTGACCTGTCTTCTCCGCCAAGGTGCTAGTTTTGAATGGACTCCTGATTGTGAAACTTCTTTCAACCAACTGAAGTTCTTGCTCACGTCGCAGCCTATCCTGCGGCACTTCGATCCTTCTGCGGCGACTGAAGTTCACACCGACGCAAGCGGCATTGGCATAGGTGCAGTCCTCATACAGCGATGTAATCAAGTGGAACACGTAATCGCATATGCCAGTCGTACTTTAAGTAAGCCGGAACGCAATTACACTGTGACCGAACAAGAATGCCTTGCACTCGTCTTCGCTGTGCAGCGATTCCGCTCATACCTATACGGTCGTCCTTTCCAAGTAGTTACGGATCATCATTCTTTGTGCTGGCTTATCAACCTTCGGGATCCGTCAGGCCGTCTAGCACGCTGGGCCCTCCGGCTGCAAGAGTACAACTTCACGGTATCGTACAAGAGCGGCAGGAAACACGCGGACGCAGACTGCCTTTCAAGGATGCCAGTTGATGCTACAGTTTGCGACGCTGACGATTTCGATCATCTGATTGCGTCCGTAGCACCAGCGTTCCCGGATAAGGCCACCTTTGAAACTGAGCAGCGGAAGGACGTGAGTTTGAATCCGTTATTCGTGATCGCACAAGCATCCACTCCGGAAAGCCGCTTTTGCGTCCGTGATGGTCTACTGTACAAGAAATCCATCTCCGGCACCGGTTCCCGCTTCCTGCTGGTGGTTCCAGAGGCACTACGGTCATCTGTTTTGTACGCCATGCATGATGACGCCACTTCAGGTCACCTCGGAACGACGCGCACTCTTCATCGTACCCAGGAACGCTTCTACTGGCCACGTATGCGCCAGTCAGTTGAGTTGTACGTGGCCAGTTGTGCGCAATGCCAGGCGCACAAATCTCTCTCAGCAGCTCCGGCCGGACATCTACAACCTGTGACGCCTCCCAGTTCTCCGTTCGAACAAATTGGCATTGACCTGGTGGGCCCTTTTCCGCGTTCATCGAAAGGCAACAGATGGATTGTGGTATGTGCTGACCATCTTACTCGGTACTGCGAGACTGCTGCCCTGCCATCCGCGACTGCTGGTCAAGTGTCGTCCTTCCTTCTCCATTCTATCATACTGCGTCATGGGCCCCCTCGCGTCATCATAAGTGACCGTGGACGTCAATTCACGGCAGACGTTGTCGAACAACTTCTCCGTATGTGTGGCTCAGAGCTCAGACACTCGACGCCTTATCACCTGCAGACGAATGGTCTCGTCGAGCGAACAATTCGAACACTGGTGAATATGCTTTCTATGTACGTTGCTTCGAACCACAAGAACTGGGACGATGTCTTGCCGTTCGTCACATACGCGTTTAATACTTCCCAACATGAGACCACCGGCTACAGCCCGTTCTTCCTCCTCTATGTTCGACCCCCCCGTTATACTCTGGATACAATATTTTCCTTCTCTGATCGGGACCAATCAGAAATCTCCCTAGCAGAAACTCTTTGTCTCGCCGAAGAAGCTCGTCGTCTTGCTCGTTTACGTACAATAGCCTCGCAAGACAGATCGAAAGTTCGTTATGACAGCAAGCACCGGCAGGCCACATATATTCCGGGAGATCTCGTGTTGGTGTGGAAGCCTTTACGCAAACGTGGCTTGTGCCAAAAACTGCTCGCGCACTACATCGGACCTTTTGTTATCCTTGACCGCCTGAGCGCAGTCGACTACCGCATCGCACGTCTTACAGCTAGCGGGAGACGTTCCAGAAAGACAGAGGTCACGCATGTCGCTCGCCTGAAGCCTTTCAGTCAACGCGACACTGCATGAAACGCGCGGCGCGCTTTGTCTGCGAGGGGGGAAATGTTACGCCACGTATGTGCCGGACGAAGAAGGAAAAAGAAGCAAGGGGTGTGGAAGAAGAAGATCATCATCATCTGCCTGCGCCGATACGGCTCGTCCCTCGAACCGTGTATCAATAAACCCCCAGACGCCTACTGAGGTCGTAACAATAAATATATATATATATATATATATATATATATATACAAAGAAAGAGAGAGAGGCCACAAAAAGTAATTTAGTAAGTTATTTTCCGTTGTGAGAAATTCAAGTCGTGACCATTCAATACGCAGCGCGTGGCGCTGCAGCCTCGAAAACACACCTGCTCCTTCGTACTAACGGAGGCTGCTTATATACACCAGTTTACCGCTCGTGGCAAGCCGATCTTGAGGGCATATAACGTCGTCTCAGCTCTCAGCGTTCCAACAATATGATTCGAAGGGCGCGCCCGGTGGCAAACTCGTGAGCTTTTCCTCAGGAAGCTTGGTCGCCCTGTCCCTTCGCAAGCTGCAGTCTCTCATCTCGTGAAAAGAGCCCGTTTTTCAAGGACAGTAAGGTAACAATTGTGATACTATTTAGTTCACGCTCATCCTGTGTACACCTGTGAGTACACATTTTCCATGTCGTTTGTGTTTGAGCAGTGCGTCAAGTCTTCAGTTGCCAATGTTGTTAGCTCGTCCTGTGGGTGTTCTCCTTGCACGTACTTTCTTCTAGGGCATTGTGCTGCACACTTCGATCCGTTCTTCGCGTCACATTCGAATTTGTTAGCATCGCATTGATTGGTTCGCCCTTGGGGGTATATTACGACAATTTTATAAATATACATTCGTATCTCTATTGCAAAAACCAGTGGCACTGGCCCAGCGCCATACCTGTTCACTGGACCAGTGCCCACTTTGGCGCTGACATTGGGGCAGTGCTACGCTGCACGAGGCATGCTGGCACTGCACACTGGGACACCCATTATCTGCAGAAATCTGGTTTTGAATTGTGTTTTAAATTTGTGGGCATGCGCACATAGTACTTAAGGCTGAAACACGCACCCAATTAAAACATAAAAAGAAAAAATTGGAAATGAAAACTGAGTGAGCAGCAGTCAAACCTGTTACCTTAAGACATCACGTATTCTTAGCAAGACACGCTGACCCCTATTCCACACCTGAAACACGAGAACGAGGTTATTTTTTTCATCTTAAAAGTAACTCGAGTATCCATTATATTGAACTTGTCGTTTCCATACGCAATGCTTCGTCTCTTCGTGAGCGCGTCAAACTTGCGGTTGTTAGCTCATTTTTTTGGGGTTTCCTTGGATCTCAGTCATCTGGCACGTTTTGCCGCAAAGGTTGTTAGCGTAGCTGCATATGTGTTACGGCAACTGTAGTGACTCGCTATGCAGTTAGTCACACCTATGTATAAAACAGCGTTCATCTAAACTGCTCACTGAACACTGTAGATTTCGTCCCTCGATAGTTTGGAAGTATTTTCTGTCCTTCTCGTTTACGTTCCGCGAACGACAGCCGCAGCCATTCACTCTAGCCGAAACGGCCACTAAGCTTAGAGCCGTACTTCTTGTGCCATGGTTGCTGTGAAGATTGTAGATATTCAGTTAAGAAGTGCCTAATAATTGTTACAATGCAGTTTTGATCTTAACTAACCCATGAATGGTCATGATTTCTCCATCGATTACACAAATCGGAAGCTAAAAACACCAAGATTGGGCATTGCAATGGATAACTGGTGCCGGGGACGTGCGGCTTTCTACGATGCGAGCCGCAACGACTTACTGCTAGAGTAGGTTGGTCTTGATTATCAGGCTGATACTATTGTCAATTTGCGTTGCGAATTAGTTCTATCGTTGCCGTTTATGAAATACATTGACGAAACTCAATCAAACTCCAAGGAAAGCGCACCCGCGCCAAGGGGGGCTTCCATGAGTGGGCTGGAACCTTTTTTCGCAAAATTATGGCATGCCCCCTCTTTGCCCCCCGCTCTCAAAAGAAAGAATAGGTAAAACACGACGCATAGGTTCTGTGCTCCCTGCCCCCCTGCAGGAACAATGTTGTCGTTTGTCCCCCTCAGCAAAATTCCGGCTGCGCCCCTGATCCGCGCGATCAACACATGAATGCTTTAGCGTACTTGCATTCATTGCCCAAGTAAACTGAAGGTATATATGGGGAGCACATAGATGAGAATATCACCATATTCACTAAAGTTTACGCTCGACATGTCGCGATTCAATATGAAGTCTTACAGAAAGTGCGCCGATAACGCCTTGTTTCTTTCATTGTGCAGCTAACGTTAGCAGTGTGCGATAAAGACTGTACAGCGTGACCAGTGCCTCCCAGCGTGCTTTAAGACACTGGGCTATGCTGTACAGTGTGACCCAATGCGTTTCAGCGCACTAGGTGACACTGGCCACGCTGTACAGTGTGTCCCAGTGCCTTGCAGTGCGCTGTAGTAAACTGGGACAAACTGTACAGCGTTTCCAGTGTCAACCAGCGCAGTTAAACGCACTGGTGGATACTGGAAATGCTGTTTTTTTCGATAGGGATATCTATCGTGGACATGACGGCCCCTGAGAAAATGAATTCAAGTGTCTTTATAGCGGGCATTAAGATACAAATAAAAAAGAGAGAAAATGGTATATAAGAGAGATGAAAAGGTAGAAGTTAAAGGAGACGGAAAAAAATGGAAAAAAGCAGGGAGCCAGATCGAAAAAAAAGAAAAGGAGAAGTAGCGTGAAACAAATTGATCAACACAAGCAGGGTGAAGGAGATACATAAAAACCGAGAAAAAAAAAGGAAGAGAGCAGAAGCAAACGCCACCTAGCTCCGCTTTTCGTTCAGGTTTCTCACAAGCTATGCAAAGCTGCAGTATTTTTTTTAATACTTACCTCTAAACTGTTATTGCTTTTCAGGATACACATATTACGAACTACTCGTGAATCAAGATAAGATGCACACCGTACCACAAGATTGTTTAAATTTTTATCTTGAAAAAATTGGCACCACAGGCGAGAATAAAAACAGCAATGAGGATTTGAACAACTGCAAGTTTGAATAGAAGTATGCAAGAGTGCCAGTTCCTTACGCAAATTCATTTTTCTTTCATAAAAAAACATCCAGTGATGTGGAGTGTGTTACTTGATTTATAATAAAGGTGTACGTTATAATATCGCGGTCTCATAAGTTGTTGCATAGTTTATTTATTTTGTTAAAGTAAGAATTTTGAAAGAGCACGTTTAATGATGTCATCTTCTCTTATTAACATTTAATTACGCAAAAAAATGTTATTTAGGTAGTCCAAATCTGAAGGATAATAAATGTTTAGGAGCGAAGCTTTTTAAGACATCAAGATGTCTATTTGGCTTGATTCCGTCCGTGCACCGTACACATTCGACTCACAAGTGGACATCTGTGCGCAAAACCGTCTAAAAAGGGCACATGTGGTTTAAAAATACCGCACTCGCCCATCCGTCCGTGCGTCCGTCAATCCTTGCATCCTTGCATTCATACGTCCATCTTTTAAACTATTCTGCGGCTTCAACGCAGACAACACGAGCCTTACGACTTAGCTTCGCTTCATCATCAGCACCCACTTTGGGATATATGTGTCTTTTTATTTAGCGCTCTATTGTATGCCGACTTCTCAAATGGAGAACCCTTCTTGTGGTATACTGTTTGTTTATTTATTTAGGTGCTTTCGGCTGTGACGTACCAGCGTCACTTGTCACTGTCTTGACCCAATGGAATGCTTTCTTTGCCGTACTTTGGAACAAGTCGAACATTTGTTGAGCTACAAGGAAGATCGCCCTTGTTAAACAGACCTTTTAAGGATGGGCTTGAGTACACGGTAATCTGTGCTGTAAAGTGCGGTGCTGTCACTACTACACCACCTAACGGCTAACGACTAACGGCTCCTGTTTGTTCCAAAAACACGCACTGCTTTACGGGCTTTGGCACGAGGTCATTAAATATATAGGTAAACGACACCCCTACGACTCACTACACCCTTAAATATCGGAGCCAACTTGTATTACGCCAATCCATCGAGAATGGCAAAATGCTCAAAAATATGTCAAGGTTTTTCAGGCCATCAACGTTCGAGCAGTTATCGTTACCACCACCTTGTGGCCTATCACCTCAAGTAGAACCCAATGAAACAAAGTAGTAGGAATTATTTTACGCTGTGGTATGAGATTGAGAGTAGGTGGGTCCCCTAATTCAGGGCCTCACGAGTCTGTGCGACTTGCTGGAGGGCCTCATCAAGCAGCGAAACTTGATTCACCCGATTCTTTCTCGAATTCCAGACCAGCCACAGCCCCATAAATGAATTCTCTTTGAACATTCATTCAGGTAGCCATTGAATGAGTTCGCTAATAAAGCTAATTGCCTCACAAGTGACTGGCGCAAAAATATTTGTTTATGAACAGTACAGTCCAGCTAAATATATTAATCACACGCGGCGAGTGCTTTCTCTTTTTCATCGTCCCGAAAAACCGCAAGGAGCTATGAAGGTAAGAATGGCATTTTTTTTTTTCAATGCGTATGCTTCACACCGGGGTTCACCGCACATTCAGTGAAGTATTTCTGTCAACAATATGAAGTCTAACAGTGAACATGTTCAGAAATGAAAAACAAATTACATCTCCTGCCACTAAGGCAACCGTGAGTAGCATGCGAAACAGCGTATGGGTCGATTGAGGTTCCATTCATTACGGGCATCCTGCCAAGTGTAAAGGAGTTCTTGCAAGTGGAACACACCATCAAGTCAGTACAGTTTCTGCTGTTTTTCGTTACTCGTCCCGAACTCTTGGTGGAGCACGCCACTCGGTTTCATCACCTGCCCCGCCGGCGCAAGTCCTTTTATCGTGTGGCTGCAGAATCTCGTTCCCCGACGCCTTCGCGTGATTGCTGAAAGCTTGTAAAGAGGACAGTCCACAGCGTCTTATCCACCCCCTTACACAGGCTGGAACGCGCGCTCTGGCAGTGCTTGAACCAGCTGTTGATTATGCGCAGTGCGGGTTGTGCACGCCCCACACTGAATTGATGTGAACCATATTGTGCTTCGCTTTCAAAAAAAGCTCCGTCAGTGGGCATCCAAACACCCACCGCTCAGCCTACAGCAACGGCCGCCGACACTATCTGCTTTACAAACGCTCGTTTCATTATTTATACTCTCCTCTCTCGGTGCTTATGGTCACCAGGTTGGTGAGGGTGTCTGGGAGCGGTGCCGTAAGAATATTCATCACTATTCTGGCCAGTGCGAACAGTATCTCCCGCGCGTGTAGCTATGCGTGTGTCGCATTTCTCGCGTTTTCAATATACGTCAAACTTAGTCAACGCTTAAATTCACCGCGAGGGGATAACCTTAGCGGAAGCGTTGGCTTTGCTTATATACACCAGAACACAGCCAGCTGAATGCGTGCTGTCATGTATAGAACCCCTGTTCTGTGGCCAGCAGGGCTAATCAACACCCAGACTGTCAAGCGAGCAGACGCTCCGCAAGTCAAGTGCCAAAACTACCCATTGCAAGACTGGCTGTAAGCATGTTTCGCGCTTTAGGGGCGAAGCTCCTTAAAGCGGCACCCATTCGTCCATTGTCTTAGTGCGTAACCAGTCTCACGTTTTGAGCTGCAAGGTGGTGCCGGTGGAGATTTCTCCTGTGCGTTGTTGAACAATAAAAAATTCGCAGCGTGCGCTCTAACCAAAAGCCGAACTCTCCTGTCTCTCATTACCAATTACTAGCCATTGGCGCGTACATTTGAGCACTATCTCACGAGAAAGGGTTGCTAGGTTATACTCGCTGGGCGTAACCTTCTTGGTTTTAGAAAGGTTTAGCGAGCGTTGGGCCATGAATACAGTGAACTAGTATATACCATGAACTCTAGGTGGTTAATGGTGGGAAGTAGACACGAAGCGAGAGCCGTAAGAAAGTGTGCGTGTGCCACTGTCACGGGGCCCGTTAATTAGGGAGGCGATCGCCGGTCTTATTCCAAGGGCCGAAGTATCGGTCCCTCAAACTGCACAACGAAAGCGCGGACAATATAGAATCGTCCTATTTGGCACGCCGGTGGACGCTGGCTGTGATCTAAAGAACGAGTCAGAGCCGGGAGTTGATAAACAAAACAAAATTATATTCCCAAATATGGCAGGTCAAATGATACACAAATATGCACACTCGACAGTAGTTGAATACGATGTGCCACAATCAAACAGCGTACCACACAGTACAATAAGCTACACTCGAAACACTGGACAAAAACAACAATACGCGCTACAATGCAATCACATGCATCGAACAACCAAGGACACTTAAAAACTGAAGAGTTCGAAAACGTATTCAGTCCAAAGTCCTTGGAACAAAGTCTAAATGATACTTTTCCAAGAATCACTCACTCACAGTCCAGCGCTGTTGTCGTTCCGCTGCCTCCGAAGTTTCTCTTACAGGAAACCTCGCGTCCTCAATTGGCCACTCTTCAAGCACCAACTTCTTCGCCGGTAACACGTCGGCTTCCCACGCGCAATTGCTGCAATACGTTTTTGCTCGATGGTGGTAGACACACTCTTCTGCTTGTAGCACGAGGCTTCACCCCTCAGGTGGAAATCCCCTTTATACCTCCTTCGTCACTGAGGACAGAAGCCTTCGCCGACAAAGCGAAATGCCCTGCACACCCTGGTGCAAACTTCCTTTTTCTTCTGCCCACGCACACGGGCGTACCCCGTCTTCATCTCCTGTTTCCCTTCTTCGCTGCTCGCGCTACCTTTCGATACCTTTCACGCTAGATTCCATAAAATTCTCATCGTTTCTTCGACGGATGCACAGCCAACGCTGGGAAAGAGTGATACGTTTCGAGGACCGTACGCGACACGTGACGCAACACTGCATCAGCACGCCCTTTAACTTCGAGAACCTTCCAGGGCTTGCTTTGCCGCCGATGGGATGAGGTTGTTCGCCGAAACCACGCTTCCGAGAGGGGGAGAGACGGCGCGCCCAGGAAGTCTTTGGATGCTTGTTTTCTTCTTTATCGTTGACCTTAAGGCTTCTCTCTGGCGCTTGGTCGCCAGAATTCAGCAGTGCGCTCTTTTTGTTCTTTAAGGATGATAGTCTTTTTGGGGACCTTCGACGCAAAAATTTTTGTCTGTCTGTCTCTCTGTCTGTCTGTCTGTCTGTCTGTCTGTCTCTCTCTCTCTCTCTCTGTCTGTCTGTCTGTCTGTCTGTCTGTACATTGTCTGTTTGTCCACTCTTACCGGCATCGGGTACTTGAAACGACTGACCCTATCCGCAGCGACCACAAATGTTGCTCAAGGTTGAAAGTTCATGCTTGTAGAATTGTCAATTAAAAAGCAATTATTGCGCATGTCTGGGGCACCATAACAACACGAATATATTCTGCATATGCATCTTTTACTAGAAACGCATACATAGGTAATTTTAAGGACCGTAGCACTTATCACGCTGCTCTTACAAGCAACACTTGCACAGAACGGGGAGTGTTTCCAACGCTTTGCTAAGACGAGATGGTGGTTCTGCCTTTCTTGCGGTGCTTGCTCGATCTCTTCTTATTTTTCCTCATTCGGTTCCGGTGAGCCCTTCCAATCGACGGTAACTGAGGCGGCATCTCCACCATCATTGACACTTTTGACACCATTAACATGTCATCACGTTCAACCTATCTTGTCTGATTATTTACCAGCTTGTTCACGTCCCGACGTTCGGCTTGGCTCGCCGACTCCCTCACCTTTTCAATGTTGGTCGTTTGAGGTCGTGCTGTCATAACTGCACGGCACGTTCTTTCGTTCAACATGATCGTCTCCTGATTCACTGTCTTTTGCACCCAGGCTTCACTTTGAGCTCGGGTGAAGTCCTTCACGGGATTTTTCTCCGCTGTATCTCGTGGTCCCTGTGTCGGCGGGGGCTCCATCTTCGAGTCTTCCCCCAAACGTTCTGGATCGTTCGGCCGTCGCGCCCGATCGCTGTTTCCGATGATGAGGTCGTACAGGGAGGTCGTCATGCCTCGCGGAGAAACCCTTCCACTGAAGTACGGGGTTTCAACTTCAATCTCTGCTTCAGGAAGCATCCTAACCGTGCTGTCAATTAGGCAAACCGGTTTCATTTTGCCTGTTAACTCATTTTCCGTACCAAGTTTCTTCGCACAATAACATTGCAGCTACCGGTATCTCTTAGCACCGTAACATTCTTGCCCGCGACTTTTCCAGGCAGCGTTGGCATTTTCTTCGTAACACCGTAACACCGGTTGGCTGTGTTTTCATTACAGCACCCAGAATAGGAAGTTTCTGCCCACTCTTCAGCTCTACGAATTCATCGGTGACGTCATCATCATCGGCTTTCTGTGCCACCTGCACACAATCTACTTGTGAGTTTGACGCACTCCGCTACGACATGCGTCTGCCTTGTGCCCACTCTGACCACATTTAAAACATTTGCAACACTCGGGCTCGTAAACTTAGTTCGACAGCTGTTAGCGCGATGACCCACTAAGTTACACAGAAAACATCGCGGGAGACTCTCTGGTGCACGCTTTTTTTGTTCTGGTGCCGATTTCTTCAAATCTTCGGGACATTCCTTCTTGGCTTTGGCTAAATTTATGCCACCTTGCGCTTCCAAGAAATGGTCGGCCAATTCAAGCATGTTTTCAAGTGACTCAGCTTTCCTCTCTTTAAAGTACAGCGACAGGCTTGGGTGGCAACTGGTGACCTTCCCGCTCGCTGCTTTCAACTGTAGCTTGGAGGGAAGTTTGGTTTCGCTGTCACAAACGGAGCCTCTGGAGTTCTTCCCGTGCTGCCGCTGCCGTTCCCTTTGCTCTCTTTCTTCTTTCAGCTGTCGCTCCTTTGCCTCTCTTTCCTCTTTCAGCTGTCGCTTTTTTGCCTCTCTTTCTTCTTTCGGCCTCTCAGCTGCCAGCCTTTCTCTCTCCAGCTCCAACTTTAATTGCTGCTCTCTTTCATCTTTCAACCTCTCAGCTGCCAACCTGTCTCTCTCCAGCTCAGCTGCTTTTTCTTCCTTGGCCCTCTCAGCTACCAACTTCTCTCTCTCTCTAGCTCAGCTTCTTTTTTTCACTTTGGCTTTTTCAACCGCCGACCTTTCGTTTTCCAGCTCAGCTACCTTTTCTTCTTTGGCCCTCTCTTTTTCTTCTTTTTCCTTCTGGGTGACCCACTTCCTAATTTCGGCGCCAGAAAGACCCATCTTCTCACCAAGAACTCTTAACTTCTCGAGATCCATGGTGGCTCGCAAATAAAACCTTGCCGCGTTGTCGCGTGACAGCGGGTTCACGGACTCTGTCCTCATTATATTGGTGTTGCAGCGGTGGTTTCTATCACGCCGTTTCCTCGCACCCTGCGAGCCGGAGACGCCGCGATGGTCGTTAAACTGATCATGAACAGACCACGACTCTTCCTCCTGATGATTACCAAAAATGAGAGGTATTTATCTGTCAACGCACCTGTTGCTTTCGAACGGAGCGTCGATGTTTTTGACCTTCAACCCGGGTGGCTGGTGTCTGGGAGGCCACGGCCGGGTCAATTGATCGCATTGGAGGCGGGAGAGGATCATGCAAGCTACGGGAGTCGACCTCCAGAAGCAAGAGTGACCGGCTGCTCGGAAACGCCACTTATATTCTCAAATGGGCCTGGGGCCCTTTGTTTAGGGTCACGTGGAAAATAAAGACCCTTCATAACCTTCACCGAGTCCGCAGTCTCATACGATGCCAAAAAACTGGTTGGCAGCGGCGGGATAAGAAGAAGGCTGGCGGACACCTGCTGAAGGTAAAATTATTTGCGCATATCGATGTTTTGTATGTCTGCCTTTATACTAGAAGAGGCCCACACAAGTAACTCCAAGGAATGTAGCGTTGATCTCTCTGCGCTGACAGTGCAACGTGATGCTCAGAAAGGTGTTTCCAACGCTCTGCTACGACGTCACGGTGGTGGCACCTGCCCCTCGCTCTGCGTTCTACACCTTATCACCTCTGAGACTGGCACGCATCTTTCTCCGTAGGCTGGACACTTTCGTTTTTAAGATAACTGCCAGATAGCGCTTGTGTCTAACGTGCCTCGATGCGCTCATTCGCCTCCGTTACACGCACGAGGCACTCGAACGCAGCGCCTCCAGAATACTATTCACCGATGTTCTTGCGCAGAACATCAAATATACTTTTGTACAGTTACTCCAGATGCAAGGCTATCATCTTTCGACGACATTTGTGGTGTAACATGCAGATTTGGAACAATTTTTTTTCTCGAAGTGTTCGTTTTACACGTGTTTCAACTTTTGATCGACCACGACTTTCCTTTACCAATTTTATGCTTCTCTTGCTCGTGTTACACGTGTTTTGGCAGCTGTATTCGCAAGCTTTCTGTCATCAGTCAGCGCTTTTTTTAATGTCTGCCGAGGCTAAAATGAGTAAATGTTTTATTTAGGTGCAGTTTGGCACACACAAAAAATTCTGGCCTTTGAGTATAATTGTGGGGGCATATACATTTGGCTGCAATGTCGTTCAGGGGAGAAAGCTTTACGTGATGAAACCAATCACATTCGTTTCTCCAAGCATTGCTCACTCACAAACTTGCCCCCTTTTCGGACATGCCAGTCAATTTGTCCCACATGGTATATTTTGGGAGTAACAGTTGGTCTTAAAGACTAACAGCACCCGTCGTTTCCATTTTGGCCATTTGGGGCTTGTAGTGTACCCCCAGTGAGTGAAAAGGGTAATGGTATAGGGCCATACAGGACGTGACCCCAAAAAAACCACCCAGCGAAATGGATCACTTGATCAAAGATGAAGGAGATCTTGCTTTTAACGAGCTCGTGACACCGCGCACTGCCTCACATACTGGGGAATCAATGGTACCACCGAGTTTTAAAAACACGCATACCATACAAATACAGAAAAAAGGAGACATTCAGAGATTTATACACAGATCAACAGATGTCCGACAGGGAATCATAGCAAAGCGCTGTTCAAAAACTAAAAAATCTGTAGAACAGAACCTATTCATTTACTTCTTGCATAAACTATAAAAAATATTGACTCGGTAGAGATACAGCAAGTATTGGAGACATTGCGTTATCAATAAGCTAGTATACATTGCATACATAAATACAGTAGCCAAAATTTAAAGAAAAACCACAAAAGGGCACAAATACTCCATTCGTAAAGTAAATCTTGCAAGGAGGCGAAATCCGAGCAATATTTACAGCATTTTTGCAGAAGGATTTGAGTGACCACGTTGATATGCTTGATTGATATGTGGGGTTTTAACTTCCCAAAACCTCCATATGATTATGACAGACGTCGTAGTGGAGGGCTCCGGAAATTTCGACCACCTCGTGTTCTTAAACTTGCATCCAAATCTCAGCACACGGGCTTACAACATTTCCGCCTCCATTGGAAACGCAGCCGCCACAGCCGGGATATGTTGATTATAAACAAGGATAAATACTGCAAAGAATATTTCGACACTTACGCTGTGCAAATGACATCGTGATTTCCACTAGTAATGAAAATGAATTACAAAAAAAAGGAGTTTGATCTGAGGAAGTGTTTAAGTAGAAATAAATATAAATGATTAAATGACAAGAATAAACTGATAGGAGACCAACAAGAAAGCGAGAGTTTGCAGCTGGAAACGTGGCACTATAGTACTGAAGATACGTGTATTTAGGTCAAATATTTAACAAAAATCTAGCAGAAAGATGTACAGCCTAATCCACGCCTGTATATAGCGCATCTGCAGTCAGCTTTGACAAGCAATACCTTGTGGCAGTGGCGGGGTCTAGCATGTTGTGCCCAGGAGCACGCGTGACCTAAGATACAGTCTGACCGGCTTTGCACGAGAATGACCATGTTGAAAGGTGCACCTGTTTAACCAAAGATGCTGGCTCTCTCAGGGCGCTTTCAGAAAATGTATTTCGAAAAATGGCGCGTTTCGACCGATAACGCATACCTGACTAGGCACTTGTTTTGGGGGCCCAGTCAGGTATGATACGCTTGGCAGCGTAAAACTTTTTCAGCGCCAGCCACTCCAGATCTAAATTATGCAAAGCGCATGAAGCAGGTAAAAACTCTCGCACTTCCCACCACAGTTTGGATTTTAAAGTTTTATATGCTCGCTAAAACGGGGTGATATGCTTCTATTTTTTTACCTGCTTCGTGCACTAAGCTTTCGTGTGGACCTGGAGTTGCTGGCGCTAAAGACGTTTCGCAATGCCAAGCGTTCAGCAGCCCACATCACTGAAACAAAGTAAAGCTGAGAGATATCCGTTCGTTTCTCACCCAAGAAACCCACTCACATGACCGCAGAAGTCTTCACTGTGCTGGGAATTATTCACATTGCACAATATATACGCTGTGTACTCAACGAAAGCCCAAAGTTTAGCTACGAAACTCTTTTGCTAGCTCGCTAAATATTGGCATTGAATCGATGTGTGGCCGGAAAGCCCATGTACTAGTTAGGTACCGTCCCTTAGAAGAAGGTGTGGAAGCTCAAGACAGAACACGGGAAAGACCTATCTTACGTCGCAAGGATCATATGGCAGAAGTGTTATTTTTGAAGCGCACCAATTTGCGTTCATTTCAAGTGGATAAATGTAGTGGCTTCGCTACAATGGTTGTACATTAGTACAGCTTCAAGGAAATACAGGCAGTCTACAGTAAATCCGTCAAAGCAAAGCCAGCAAAACGAGACTTTTGAAAAGCAAGGTAGTGGTTCTGTGTGAGGACTTCGGAGTTGCAAAACTTGCACGGTCTACAGCCGCAAGGAAAACAAAGCCTTTTCGGTGTTCTTTGCGGTCAAGATGCATAGGCCGGATCTTTCTTTCAAGACGATTGTGCGCGAGTGACCTATCTAGTAGAATTCGATTAGCCATTACTCAATGAAGTATCTGAAATTCGTTTTTATGAAAAACCCGTTTAAACCGAGAATTGTTTGTGCATCACCCACTTTTTCCAAACGAATCCTTTGATAGAGTACCTGTTGTCGGTTGATGTTGAGGGCCCATTTTATTCTGTCCTGCGCGGTGCCTTGTTTTCCTCCGTAAGAAGTTCCATAGATGAGAGTGGTGGTGTTGCCAACGATAATGCCGTGGGCATAGCAGTAGAAGCTTTTATGGTCTTTGTAAAGTTTTATGTTAAAGACTTGTTCATAAAGTTTATTAGACATTTTCATGCACAAAGACAAGGCATTTCTTAGGGCCTCTTGTTGACCCTATGTTTGACCATCGCCGTTACTTTAATAATACGACCATGTCATGCACCAGCATTTTGACTTTGGGGAGGTTTTAAAGTTTTTTATGTATGACGGCGATTTTTCATAATTGTAAAGCAAAAACTACCTTCACAAACTAATTATCCTATTGTTAACAATAATTTAGCAGGCTTCTGTGGATTGGAAACGGATTGATATTTACACATGGGTTTCCTGTTTGCGGCTCTTTGGTGTTTTTGGCTAAATACATTATCTTGCAGAATCGTGATGTGTGTTGGCTCTATTTGCCTAGGTCTGCAAAAGTATTGCTTCCTAACCAATTGGTGCATTGCAAAACTGTGAAGAGGGCTATAGCTAAACAACGTCTAAAGTCAGCATTGGTAAGGTCGTTTCTCACGTTAAGCAGAGGGGTTTTCAGAACCAGTTGTATTGGTCTTCTGAGGTAGGTTTTGTCTGAGGTTTGTTGTCCAAGGTTGGTTCCATATCGCTGTAGCTGAGTCACTTCTCCAGAATATCTAGAGGGACAACAACAGTACTGGGGCAGCATAGTAGTCATTGAAGAGACATTTTTAATTTTTCGCAGCAGATTCTGGATCAGCATAAATGGTGTGCTGGAGGAGCCTTGATCGTTTTCCGAGAAGACAAAATGCTATCCTGAAGAACCTATTGAAGTTTTCAGAGAAGGTAGCAAAATATTTCAAATGACTCCTGGAGTTTAAAGCCTTATTTAGGGTTTTTGAAAATTATATTGTTTATTATCGTACATATTGCACATACAATGATCACTGGGGACTTGAATTAACATAATTACCCGGATGGATGGTCATTGAACACCAAGAAAGCGCTATTTCGAAATTTCGGAAAATCTAGCCAGCATCGCAATTTCCAAAAATCAACTGGGCTAAATGAACTAACATTTCAAATGCTTCTTCTTGTGACATGAACGAGGCCAAAGTTGATGAACGTGCTAAATTTACCCAGTGACATATCAAGGTTATCACATCAGTTAGTATAACCAAGAAGTCTCGCGAGCATGTATTTCATCAAAGTAAACTGCTTGAAAGGCACAATTGTAAATAAAAACTGCATATATATATATATATATATATATATATATATATATATATATATATATATATATATATATATATATATATATATATATATATATATATATATATATATATATATATATTGTGGGCATTTAGTATACGCATCCTCTTCACCGGTACATTATCATCATTATCATGTGTGGCTCATGCATCCTCATCGTTGTCGCGTAGCATCATCATCTTGGCTCATTCATCGTAGCTGTCGGCTGCCGGTTCCTCGGGCCTAATAAAAAGGTAATCCAAACCAAGACTTCATACGTGGTGGAGAGTGCTGTTAGATCCCCCGCCATCCTCTCGACCACTCTACCCCCTGGAGCTACGTTCAGGTTGCCGCTTGGGCCAGGTGTCCGGAAATATGTCGCACCAAGATGAGGCCGGTGCTGCAGCCGTTCCCACTCAACCACCGCCTGCCACGCCTTCTCACGTCATCAACAACCTCCAGCGTGAGCCCCATCCCTTCGCTGGTATGCGCGGGGAAGATGTGGAAGAATGGCTGGACGATTTCGAACGTGTCGGCGCTGCTAACCGGTGGGATAACACCTACAAACTCGCTCACGTGTCATTCTACCTCACGGGTGTCGCGAAGACGTGGTTCCTCAACCACTTCATCGACATCCCCGACTGGTCAGCCTTCAAAGATCAGCTTCGCCATGTCTTTGGCACACCGGCTGTTCGTTCGGCTCTCGCAAAGAAAGCTCTCGCGACACGGAAACAGCACATCGGGGAGTCGTACACATCCTACATCGAGGATGTTCTTTCACTTTGCCGCCGGGTTGACACACCAATGACAGAATCAGACAAGGTGCGCCAGCTTCTTAAGGGGATTGCACCCGTCGCATTCAATGCCCTTGCGATCCAGAACCCGGCTACCGTTGCTGACGTTGCGACAACCTGTCAGCGCCTCGAAGAACTTGAGTCGATGCGCCTACAATCAGACAGTGACGCGGCCCGTATTACGACTGATCCAAGCCTGCGAGACACGATAAGGGCGATTATACGTGAAGAATTGGAATCAATGGGATTCACACTACCTTCAGTGCGTCCCGTTCAGTCCTCTTCAACGTCATTTCGGGATGTCATCAGGGAAGAGCTCACGTCCATGACCCACATGGCCAACCTGCAGCCCATTGTCTCTCGTACTCTACCATCGTTCCCGCACACCGCCGCCGCACCACCAGGCACCGTCAGCTCGACGTCCCCGCCACGAACGTACGCGTCGGTTGCTGCCGCACCTCCCACAAGCTTTCCCACGAGCTTTTCATCACCACGGCGTGAGCCGTCACCTGTCCCTCTGACTTCTCTCTCTCCTGGTGCAGTTAGCGCAAGCTACTACCCTCCTCATCGATCGACTCGGCCTACGTGCTATTATTGCTGCTATCGTGGTCACATTGCACGCTTTTGCCGCAAGCGCCAGCAAGACGAGCGCCGAGCGTATGACATACGCGAACGGGACTATACCGCAGGAGCCTTGTACCAGGGCCGCCGTTATTCGTCACCGCCGCGTCGGTCTCCATCTCCGCCAGCATCGGGTGAACTGCGCAGTAGTCACCGATCAACCCGACGCCGTTCACCGTCGCCTTACCGGCGCTCTTCTTCTCCTCTTCAGCCTGCTTCCCTTACTCCTGATCGGCGTCCGGAAAACTAAGCGATGCAGTTTTTGGAGGACAAACTGCATTCCAACACAGGATTCCAATTCCTCCAGCGCGCCCCTACAATATGAGCGGTCACAGTTGAGGGAGTGGACGTTGATGCTTTGGTGGACACTGGGGCTGCGTTTTCTGTTATTCGTGCTGATTTGTGTGCCCGTCTTCGAAAAGTCACGACGCCTTATGATGGACCGACACTGGTTACAGCCCAGGGAACAATGATTCGCCCTTCCGCTCTCTGTACTGCCCGTGTACTAATAGACGAAATTCTTCATCATATAGAATTTGCTGTGCTATCCCCGTGCTCCCATGAACTCATTTTAGGCTGGGACTTTCTTTCCTCTGCTTCTGCGGCTATTTGCTGTGCACAACGTGTCGTCCATCTTACTGACACGGACCACTTGCTCAAAGACGAAACCTACAGGCCACTTCGACTCATCGCTGCTGTAGACATCGAGTTACCACCAAACGAACATCAATTAGTCACAGTTTTGTCCAACGACGTTGCTCTGGTGACATTTTGGTCACTCCGTCACCGCGTTGCCTTAATAAAGGCATAGCTCTCGCATCAGGTGTGGCTCGCTTCAACAATGGATCAACTGTCCTCGCTGCTACCAACACCACACAAGATAAAATTTACTGCCACGGGGCACTACTGTCGCCTGCATTGCCGATCTCGAGCATGTGTGCGTTTGCCTCTTACCCCTGTCTCCTCCAAAGACCATCCTGCAGATCATGCTGCTTCCTCGGCCTTTACAGCAGCCGTCAACAAAGACTTGAATGACTCACAGAAGCAGCAGCTGCTTGATTTGTTGGAAAAGCATGCAAACTCCTTTGACGTTCATTCATCCACCCTGGGCCATACAACTGCTACAGCACATCGTATTCAGACCGACGGAACATCCATTGTGCACCGCCGTCCGTACCGCGTCTCTCTAGCTGAACGAAAAATCATTGAAGAAAACGTAGACGATATGCTCCAACGAGAGATAATCCGACCCTCAACCAGTCCTTGGTCGTCGCCCATCGTTCTGGTACGTAAAAAAGACGGTTCCGTACGATTTTGTGTCGATTACCGAGCACTCAATAAGATCACTAGAAAGGACGTATACCCCATGCCACGCATCGACGACGGCCTAGATTCCTTACAGGGTGCTGAATACTTTTCGAGCCTCGACTTGCGTTCCGGCTATTGGCAAATCCCCATGCACGAAGATGATAAAGAAAAAACTGCGTTTGCAACCCCGGACGGCCTATACGAATTCAATGTTATGCCGTTCGGTCTATGCAATGCGCCCGCAACTTTTGAGCGCATGATTGACACCGTGCTGCGTGGCCTGATATGGAAGACTTGCCTATGTTACCTCGATGACATTGTTGTCTTTTCATCGACGTTTCCTCAACATCTGCAACGCTTGGATGAGGTCCTGACTTGTCTTGCGGGCGCTGGTCTTCAAATTAACACCAAAAAGTGCCATTTCGCCAGCAGATCTATCAAGGTACTCGGTCATGTTGTGAGCAATGACGGAATTCGCCCAGACCCTGATAAAACTGCTGCAGTGCTTCGCTTTCCTCGCCCTGACAAACCAAAAGATTTGCGAAGTTTCCTTGGTCTCGCCTCTTACTTTCGGCGATTCATACAAAACTTTGCTTCCATAGCCGCACCACTTCATAAGCTACTTGCTTCCGGTATGCCCTTTCAGTGGTCTCAAGAATGTGAATCGGCTTTCGACAGGTTGAAGAGTGCCCTCACGACCGACCCTGTACTTGCTCATTTTCACGATGATGCACCGACCTTCCTGCACACAGACGCTAGCGGCCGCGGTTTAGGAGCCGTGCTCCTGCAACCCGACAACTCTTCGCGAGAGCGAGTCGTTGCATATGCCAGCCGCGTCCTCTCCGCAGCCGAGAGGAACTACACAATCACCGAGCAGGAGTGCCTCGCCATCGTTTGGTCAGTACAGAAATTTCGTCCATATCTGCATGGCCGCCATTTCACCATTGTGACCGACCACCACGCTTTATGTTGGCTTTCGACACTCAAGAACTTGTCGGGACGCCTCGGACGCTGGATTCTACGCCTCCAAGAATATGATTTTGAGATCGTGTACAAGTGTGGCAGGAAGCATAGTGACGCCGATGCTCTTTCTCGCTGCCCACTACCAGCGACTCCACTCGGGGTTTCCGCCATCAATTTGCATAACATGCCCTCGGAGTCCACGTCTACGGCGGTTTCCTCTCTCGCCTCTATGAACCAGCTGCCTTCGGACGACCCGCACGATTTTCCTTCTCGACAGTTGGCTGACCCATACTGTCGAGGTATTATAGGCTACCTCACTGGCAGTTCCCGTCCACCTAATGCAAGGCTCCGTCGCCAACTCTCGCAATTTAAGCTGGACAACTCGGTGCTGTACCGCAAGATTTACCATCCTGACGGTCAGCGCTGGGTTCCCGTTCTACCCCGATCGCTTCGGTCCGAAGTCCTCAGGGCACTTCATGACCATCCGACTGCTGGTCACCTTGGTTACCATAAAACCTACGATCGCCTTCGCAGTCGGTTTTATTGGCCAGGCATTACCACTAGTGTAGCTCGGTACGTCGGGTCCTGCACTACCTGCCAATGTAGAAAACTACCAACATCTGCTCCCGCCGGTACACTACAGCCTTTTCCGTGCCCAGCCACACCATTCGAAGTTGTAGGCGTCGATCTTTATGGCCCCCTCCCAGTCAGTGCTGCTGGAAACCGGTGGATAGTAACAGCCATTGACCATTTGACGCGCTACGCCGAGACGGCATCCGTTACTACTGGTTCAGCTTCTGAGATTGCCGATTTCATCCTCCGAGCCATTATACTGCGTCATGGTGCTCCACGTGTGTTGCTCAGTGACCGTGGAAGGGCCTTTCTTTCACAACTAGTGAACGAACTTCTTCAGGCCTCCGGAACAACTCACAAGACTGCCTCTAGTTATCATCCCCAGACTAACGGCCTCACTGAGCGATTCCACCGCACTCTTGCTGACATGATTGCCGCCTATATTCAACCAGACCACAAATACTGGGACGTTATTCTACCATTCGTCACTTTCGCCTACAATACGGCTATTCAGCGAACAACCGGCTACTCGCCATTTTACCTAGTTTATGGACGCTCCCCTACTTCTTTCCTGGACGTCTCCTTCTTTACCTGCCAAGCGAATTCATCTCCATCCTCTTCAGAGGAATACGTTTCACGACTCGCACAGTGCCGCCAACGAGCTCGTACAAACACTGAAGCCCGCCAGCAAGACAGAAAGCTAGTTTATGATGAATCGCATCGTGATGTATCTTTCCAACCTGGAGACGAAGTGCTCCTTTTGACGCCTGTTCGTACACCTGGTTTGTGTGACAAATTTCAGCCTCGGTTTATCGGGCCGTACACAGTTCTTGAAGAGACTTCACCAGTGAATTATCGCGTGACGCAACTTGCAGCCCCAGCAGATCGCCGTTATCGAACTACAGAGGTCGTCCATGTCTCCCGTATGAAGCCCTTCATGCGACGTTCTTTGTCCCCTTGACTTGCCGTGGCCA
The DNA here is from genome assembly GCF_013339725.1 of Rhipicephalus microplus. Classification (NCBI taxonomy): domain Eukaryota; kingdom Metazoa; phylum Arthropoda; class Arachnida; order Ixodida; family Ixodidae; genus Rhipicephalus; species Rhipicephalus microplus. The sequence continues at coordinate 155,955,477 of NC_051168.1, forward strand.
GGCTGGCGGCTTTTACGTGGGGGGAATTGATGTGGGCATTTAGTATACGCATCCTCTTCACCGGTACATTATCATCATTATCATGTGTGGCTCATGCATCCTCATCGTTGTCGCGTAGCATCATCATCTTGGCTCATTCATCGTAGCTGTCGGCTGCCGGTTCCTCGGGCCTAATAAAAAGGTAATCCAAACCAAGACTTCATAATATATATATATATAATGAAAAAGGGTTTACTGGCGACTGTTGCGACGGTGGTCCTACAATGAAACACGATCGGGCAAGAGCAACGGCCAAGCAAATGCCGGCGATGTTCAGCACGAGCCGAGCGAGCGAAGCCCAGCACCCATTACCCAAGCGGTGGCGATGTTGCTTGCCAACGATGCGTTTTCGTCTTCACAATTTGCCCCCACCGAAAAAGAGCCATCCTGGCGACCTAAGAGCCTAGAGGCAGAGGGCTATAATATGGCTTAAGGCGGGCGACGTGGACGATGTCACGTCCACGCCGGCGCATGTCGTCAGATGGGGAAAGTGGCTCGATGAGAAAATTCACCGGCGAGGTTTGCTCCAAAACGCGGTATGGGCCCTCGTACTTTGGAACGAGTTTTGAGGAAATGTCGGGGGTTTGGTAAGGAACATCCAGCCATACAAGTGATCCCATGGGAATAGCTGGGGCTTTGTGAAGAGTCGGCGTTGTTTTCTTTCTGGCGCTGTTGTTCTTGCGACGTAAAGGTGCGTGTGACTTCATAGCACTCTTCTGCATTTCGGGCAGCTTCAGACACAGATGGGCATTCAGATGCGTCAGGACGGTATGGAAGAGAGTGTCGATGGTGTGGGATGGTTTGCGTCCATAAAGAAGAAAGAAAGGTGAAAATCCGGTGGTAGACTGTGCCGCGGTGTTATATGCGAACGTGATGAATGGAAGATTGCGATCCCAGTTAGTATGATCGGATGTCACATACATGGCGACCTTATCGCCAAGGGTGCGGTTAAATCTTTCCGTGAGCCTGTTAGTCTGCGGGTGGTATGCCGCGGTCTTGCGATGAACAACATGGCATTCAGAAAGCAGAGACGTCACGACTTCTGATAGGAAGGCTCGACCTCGGTCGCTTAGTAGTTATCGAGGTGCACCATGTCGTAGTATGAAGCGATGAAGGATGAAGGATGCTACGTCCCGCGCAGTGGCACTTGGAAGGGCGGCCGTCTCAGCGTAGCGTGTTAAATGGTATACAGCGACTATGATCCACCGATTTTCATCTGATTTTGTCGGTAGAGGGCCATAGCGATCAATTCCGATCCGATCGAAAGGTTTGGCAGGGCACGGAAGCGGTTGAAGCGCACCAGACGAGTGGAAAGGCGGTGATTTGCGGCGTTGATAGTCAGGACAGCCCATAACGAATTTTTGAACGAAATTATACATTCCGCTCCAGTAGAAGCAATGGCGAATGCGTTTGTAAGTTTTGAAAACTCCTGCATGACCACATTAGGGATCATCGTGAAAGGAGGCGCAGATTTGTGATCGCAAGCTGCGTGGGACAACAAAGAGCCACTTACGACCTTCGGGGCGTAGTTGCGTCGGTGTAGCAGCCGATCACGAATGGCGAAATGAGCAGCTTGACGTCGGAGAGATCGTGGTACCGCAGTGGTTGACGATCCAGAGAGACAGTTAAAAAGGGAAGCGATCCACGGGTCTTTGTGTTGTTCACTGGTAAAGGAGTCCAGCTCGAGAGATGCGACGGAGTTGGTACCAGTGGTTCCGCAGGCCGAGTCGGGGGGTAAAGGCGAACGCGACAGGGCGTCGGTGTCAGAATGCTTGCGCCCGCTGCGATAGATGACACGAATGTCGTACTCCTGGATTTGCAGTGCCCACTGAGCTAGGCGGCCAGAAGGATCTTTCAATGTAGCGAGCCAACAAAGTGCATGGTGGTTCGTTACCAGAACGAATGGGCGACCGTACAAATAAGGGCGGAACTTGCGAAGCGCCCGCACTAGCGCCAAGCACTCTTTTTCAGTGACGCTGTAATTGGCCTCAGCTTTAGTAAGTGTGCGACTCGCATAAGCGACGACGTATTCGGAGTAGCACGGCTTGCGTTGGGCGAGGACGGCACCTAGACCAACCCCACTAGCGTCTGTGTGAACATCCGTTGCAGCTGTGGGGTCAAAATGCCGAAGAATTGGAGGAGATGTTAGCAGACTACGGAGCGTGGCAAACGCGACGTCGCAGTCAGAAGACCAGGATAAAAGGTCTGCATCACCGCGTAGGAGGTTGGTCAGTGGTGACATGATCGACGTACAATTTCGCACGAAGCGCCGGAAGTACGAGCATAGTCCGACAAAACTGCGTAATTATTTCGGTGTAGTAGGTTTTGGGAACTCAGCGACTGCTCGCAGTTTTGCAGGGTCGGGTCGAACACCATGCTTGGACACGATGTGCCCTAAGATGGACAGCTCTCGTGGGGCGAAGCGACACTTTTTAAGGTTCAGTGGGAGCCCAGCGTTGGTTAAACACGTCAGAACCAGTTGGAGCCGAAGCAGATGTGTAGGAAAATCGGGGAGAAAAAACGACAATGTCGTCGAGGTAGCATAGACACACTGACCACTTCAGTTCACGCAGTGTGTTGTCCATGAGTAGTTCAAACGTGGCAGGAGCATTACAAAGCCCAAATGGCATTACGTTAAATTCGTACAGGCCATCTGGTGTAATGAACGCAATTTTCTGGTGATCAGCTTCTGCCGTAGGAACCTGCCAGTATCCATATCGTAAGTATAAGAAGGAGAAGAATTCGGCTCCTTGGAGGCTGTCAAGGGCGTCGTCGATGCGCGGTAATGGATAGACGTCTTTCCGCGTCACCTTGTTTAATCGCCGGTAGTCGACGCACAATCGAATTGATCCATCCTTCTTTCGAACTAGAACGACAGGAGATGCCCAAGGACTGTGTGTCACACAGGTCTCGTTAATTATGGAGGCGATCCCTGGGCTAATTCCAAGGGCCGAAGTATCGGCCCCCCGAACCGCACCACGAAAGCGCGAACAATTTGGAAGTGGTCCTTTTTGGCGCGCCAGCGGACACCGCATGTGGCCAAAGAACAAGTCAGAGCCGAGAGTTGATAAACAAACAAAATTATATTCTCAATAATGGCAGATCGAAAACAATACACAAGAATGCACACTCCACAATAGTTGAGTACAATATGTCACCAATCAAACAACGTACTACGCAGTACAATCAACCACACTCGAAACAACGGACACAGACAACAATACGCACTACAATGCAGTCGCATGCATTGAACAACCAAGACATTTAAAGACTAAAGAGATAGAAAACCTATTCAGTCCAAAGTTCTTGGAACAAAAGTCTGAATGATACTCTTCCGAAAATCACTCACTCAAAGTCCAGCGTTGTTGTCGTTCTGCTGCCCCCGAAGTTTCTCTTCCAGGAAACCTCGCCGAAGTTTCTTTTCCAGGAAACCTCGCGTCTTCAATTGGCCACTCTCCAAGCTTCAAACTTCTTCGCCGGAAACACGTCGGCTTCACACACGCAGCTGTTGCCACGCGTCTTCGCTCGATAGCGGTAAACACACAATCTTGCCTGTAGCTCGAGTCGTCACTCCTCAGGTGGAAATCATCTTCTTCTCCTGCTTTGTCTCTACGGACAAAACCTTCGCCGACTACACGACGGAATCCCTACGCGCTATGGCGCTAACTTCCGTCTTCTCCTTCGAAGTTTCTCTTCCAGGAAACCTCACGTCTTCTCCTGCTTTGTCCCTATGGACAAAACCTTCGGCGACTACAAGGCGGGATACCCTACGCGCTCTGGCGCTAACTTCCGTCTTCTCCTGATCTCTCGTCTCCGCTGCTCCGTTAAATACCTTTCTTGCGACATTCCAGAAAGTTCTCATCATTTCGTCGGCGCGATGCGCAGCGGACGCTGGGGGAAGGTGCGAGACTGTACGAGGGCCGTCCCCGACAGATGACTCAACCCAGCATAACACGCCCCTTCCCTTCTAGAAATTTCGAGTGCTTGCTCGGCCGCCGATGTGGGGTGAGGAGGTTCGTCGGCGAAGCCACGCTTCCGAGGGGAGAGAGTCGCGCGCCAGGGGAGCCTTGGATGTTTGTTTTCTCTTTTTTTGTTCTCTTATCGTTGACCTCGCGGCGTAACTCCGGCGTTTCGTCGCGAGAATTTGGCGGCGCGCCCTTTTTGAGCGCTCGTTCTGTGACACTGTGCGATGGTTGAATAACGCGACGGCGTAGCATCTCTTCGACCTGGTCGTTGATGACGTGACGTTCTGCAGCAGGGACACGGTACGGTCTTTGACGTAATGGCTCGCACCAGTGTCAATGTAGTGGTGCACTGCGGAAGTCCGACCCCTTTGCGGCTGAGAAACGTCAAATGAATTGACGAAGTGCTGGAGGATATGAAGAAGCTCGGCGCGTTCATGAGCACTTAAAGTGTCGGCGATGGAACTCGAGAAGGCGTCACTCGATGAGCATTCCAGTGGGGAAAGGGCATGAAGTTCGGTCGAGGCGCTACTGCACGATTTGTCTGGCATGTTAAGGAATAAAGAGGAATCAAGTTACTCCACTCGACCAAGACATTCGCCGGCAAGTAGCGTAAGCTGTGCAGAAAGGGGGTTGTGGACGAAAATATTGTTTCGGCCCACAGTGACGTCGAGTGTAGCGAAAGGCAAGGAAACGGCTCTGCGGCTCATGAAAATGTCGGAAGGTGTAAACATTACTGTAGCGTCGTTATGGTCATCGCAGCAAATAGGGACAACGGCAAGAGAGGCTGGCGGAATTTCAGTGTCTTCACGTACGGCGAGTTTTGGGGACCGCCCAAGAGTTTCGTGCAAAGGTTCGTCAGGCAGGTGCGAAAATTGAACTTCAGCGCGTGCGCAGTCGATGACGGCATGATGATGTGACAGGAAGTCCCACCCGAGGATAACGTCATGCGAGCACACCGAAAGGGCGATGAACTCGACAACGTACATAGAGCCTAGGATGAAAATGCAGGCTGTACAGGTGCCGAGAGGCCGAACTGGTTGTGCGCTAGCCGTACGAAGCGATAGTCCAGACAGTGGCGTGGTCACTTTGCGTAGGAAGCGGCGGAGCTGGGCGGCTATAACACAAACGGCAGCACCTGTGTCGATGAGGGCAAAGGTAGAAACACCATCGACAGATATGGCGACGACGTTAGCAGGTGAAGTGCGAGGACTTGGGCATTTCGATGACGGCGCAGCTCTTGCCTCTGGAACTGTGGCGTTCAGTTTTCCCGGTTGGAGGAAGCGAGTCGGTGACGCGTTGGGGACAGAGAATGCCTGCGAGGAGACGGCGAGTGGGGAGAAGGAGTCAGAGCTGGGGGCTGGGGTGACTGAGACTCGGGAAGATTAGTGCAGCCATACTGCGGTGAAGGATAGGGAGCAGGTAGATGCGTGGGCTGCGGGTCATACGGTAACGGCCAAGTAGCGTTGTGTTGCGATTGGAAGCGACGATGACAATATCGTGCCACGTGTCCTCGAGTACCGCAGGCGTAGCATATCGGTCGATTGTCAGCAGTGCGCCAGGAATTGCTGACTCGCGGTTTGGCCCAAGGTGTCGAAAGAGGGGTAGAGTGGGGAGCAACTGCAGGCATGGGTGGCAAAAGCTGCTGGCGGGGTCTGCTGGGTACCACCTGGGCATAAGTAAGAGGCACGGCCCCGGGCTGCATAGCTGGCGCATGGGGAACACGCATGGCCACAGGCTGCTGGTGGGCAACGACGGGAACAGCCTGAGCTACCTCTTCGGCAATAACGTCGCGGAGTGGTGAGGGCAGACGAGAGGACGGCGGCTGCTGCTGACAAGAATCAACGACAGCTGCCAAGCTACTTCTTCACGCACAAAGTCTTTGATCTCTTGCTGGGTTGTTGAGTAATCAGGAACAGAAGTAAGACTAGATAGTGAGTCAGCGTGTAAGGAAAATGGCCGAGTCAGGGCGCGCTGCTTCCTCAACTTGTGGAAACTTTGACATTAAGTCACAAGTTCCGCAACGGTGGCAGGATTGCGGGCCAGGAGCATCTGAAATGCGCCATCATTTATTCCTTTGAGGATGTGTTGAATCTTCTCCGACTCGGGCATGGCGTTGTTCACACGGTTGCAACGACCAATAATGTCTTCGATTGAACTGGTGAACGATTCAGATGGCTTCTGTGCGCGAGTCCGCAAGCGTTGTTCGGCTCTGGACTTGCGGACAGCGGGTCGGCCGAAAACGTCAGCAAACGACGTTTTGAAGATGTACCACGTCGTAATGTCTTTTTTGTGGTTGTTATACCACATTTCAGCCACGTCAGTGAGGTAAAAGATGACGTTAGTCAGTTTGTCCGCGTCATATCACTTGTTGTTTGCGCTCACCAGTTCGTAGTTAGCGAACCAGTCTTCCACGTCGGTCCCATCAGCTCCGCTAAAGACTTTGGGCTCTCACAAACGAAGAACGCCGGGGTTGCTGTGGGATGGAGTGGAAGAGCCAGGTTGCGCGTTGTTGGTAGCCATGATTGGAGGCAGCGTTCGGTTGCGCAGCTCCAGGTTTAGGCGATGGCGAATGGCAGCACCCAGGTTCAGGTGACGGGGAATGTCAGCACCCTCAACCAATTGAAAAAGGGTTTTTTGGCAACTGTTGTGACGGTGGTCCTACGATGAAACACGATAGGGCAAGAGCAACGGTCAAGCAGACGCCGGCGATGATCTACACGAGCCGAGCGAGCGAAGCCCAGCACCCAGTACCCAAGCGGTGGCGATGTTGCTTGCCAACGATGCGTTTTCTTCTTCACAATATATATATATATATATATATATATATATATATTTATATATATATATTTATATATATATATATATATATATATATATATATATATCCTGGTAAGTGTAGCACTGTGTCAATATTCTAGAATACCGCTACTATATAAGCGGTATACTCGATGAAAGCACACAGCTGGTTTTTGTTATATTTACACTCGCTGGATTTTCACTTGTTGTAACTTCATTGTTTTCAGTTTTCCCAGTGCGCACTCAGAGCAGGGTCGCAGCAGTTACTAACAAATAGATATTTTGGAATGGCCCGGCACAGCACTTCCCTTTTGGAGCAGTTTGGAGCGATTGTAGCAACACTTTCATTCCCGCAAGAGACGGTTATACCCGAGGTCGTACCTCATAGGCATTAAGTTGCACAGAGCCTAAACATGATTGCAAACAGACCTGGCGTTCGGGCTTTTTTTTCTGTGCCGTAAAAGCTGTCTCAATTTTCCAATGTATACTATTCTACTATTTCAAGGAAACAACAAAGGTGGGTACTGCAAGAGGCACGCCGAGTCATACACAAAATGTTCCAACAGCGTCGTTTATAAATGACCGCTATCCTACGGCGGAAGACAAATGTTGGTTTGTCAGGTGTGTACGTGAATGAGCATTTGCAGAAACACGAACTTCCGCTAAAAGATAAATATCGGCCAATTTCGCTGACACATTGAGATTCCTATAACTGTGAGGCGTGCTGAATAAGGTTCAGATCAGTGGCAGAAGCAGCGACACCACTGCGCGAGAATGGGTTGAGTCATTCTGTGTGAAATCGTGAGCTTCACTATGCATTAGGAGGAGCATACCCAGAAATTTATTACGTAGGGAGACACCTCCTAGATTTCGATGAAAGGGGGAAGAAACCCTTTGAAATGGTCATGATTTATCTCTATGCTATGGTGAAAAACATTTTGGGGGAGAGGGATATGCCCAGTGTGCTGTCCTCTGGCTACGCCCCTGTGCTTCAGTAACCCTCTATGGTCCTCTCGCAGGTAGTGTGCAAGTTCGCAGAGCGTGATTAGGTAATATGCAGCTAATATGTGCCTAGCTTGCTGCACATGGTGTTCCCTACAAATTTCAATGCAGGGTATGATGAACAAACGGCCGAGAGTTTGCACTCCAATGGACCCCTTCTCTTAATATTGCATCATATAGAACATCCATATATTTTTGGCTTGTACATGAACGTGTATCGAAGAGTCCAGCAAATACTACTTTAAGGCTGGCCTGCATGTATAAAAAATCCATAAGGGCTACCCTTGACATAGTGGAGGGACACAATGTCTGGGTGATACACACCAGGGAGACATGAAGCTATGAGAAGCTATATATATGCAATGACAAGGAGAATGAGTGCACTGATTGTGCGAACATACAACGCTAGAAAGATGCCAGGAGTGCTCAGTACATCCTGCAGCATAGGGAATGAAGTAGCAAAAGCCCCAACTGTCACCTCTGGCACCACACGGATCGTAAGAGCACAACCGATGGCTGCTTCTATTGTAATCTGTATGACTGCAACATACAGCTTCGTAAAAGTAGAGCTAGGGGTGCAACGAGGCCTCGAAAATGTTTATTGTGATAGTGTCAGAGCTCATGCTCAAATATGTTGCAGTCGAAATTAGAAGAAAATTACTGCTTTTTACAGAGTCTTTTAAAATAACCTTTTTAATTTGGGTTAGGTGCCAAAATATTTTCTAAATTGGGTTGAGGACAACATAAAGCCCCATATAAATTTCGAGAAAAAAATAATTTTCTTCATTACATTAGGAACTTCGTAAGATCGGTTTTGGGTAGCTGGAGTTCTAAGAGTAAATATAATTACGAATTACACAGTCTGGATCAATTAAAAATTTATCAACAGGAGGTTTGTGTTGCAGCCGACGTTTAGACAAAGATACTTGTCTTTTTCAAGGCTTATACAAGAACTATTGCTTCATCATATTGCCTATCCCATAAATGAAGTTATTTAAGATGTACAAGAGCTGATAAATGTAGCCGTTGCGTATTCAAGGCCCGAGCCCTACACCAAGAACGCCCTTTTATTCTACCGCTCGCGCCTAACTTCTAGATTGTGTTTGACGACGTTCTGCTTCTTGTTGACGCCCGTTTGCATTCATCAGCAACATATTTCCTGGAAGCCAAGGCTGTTGATTCTCACGCACTTTCTATCAGAATATAAGCCTTCTGAACGGGTTGGCCGATTTAGTGTCCAACGGACTGTCGTGGAGTATAGAAGCACACTCTTCACTGGGTGCCCTGACATATTACTGTTCAGCTGTAGTGCGCTATGCCCTGTAGTTTCATACAAACGCGTTGCCTGTTCCCACACAGCACAATCACCAGCACGTGGCCGAGGCATTTCGCGACCAGGTCCATAGTGCACGAATTGCAGTAATAGGAAGTACGACCACTTCTCTCGGACCCGTCGGTGCGCTGGGAGACGCTCATCATAGCGCTCATGGCAAGGAAGGTCCTCTCTTGCAAATGGTTGTAGCCGGAGGAGGTAGCTCATTGCAGAACTACTACGTCACTTCTTCCGAGTAAGCAGTGTAATTGTCTCAGTGGTTAACGTTTCTGGACTATTGTCAAGTTACAAAAAAAGTCTGCTCTTAACAACCAGTCGAAACTCTACAGATTGTAGTCATGAGTCCCTCAGCGTTGAAGCTGTTGCTCCCAAGTGACAACCTCAATGCAGCTTTTGTAGATCGGATGACGCTCTGACCAGCCTCCCCACCAAGAAATTCTGGCGCTCACGAACTTTCAGCTGATGATTGGCTGACATCGGAAGACAATGAGCATCTGCACAACCTCAGCGTCGAGCTCTGAACTCTTCAGCTGGAGATCCATCTGGCAGAGATGACTTAAATTGAAAGACAGCACGAAGCGTCGTGATGGCACATCGGCAGATGACTGCGTGATGGGACGTAAAATAAAAATTGTCTCCTTGCAGTGTTTCAACTCTCCCTGCCCATTCTTCGTCGACAGGCTCTGTCACTGCCGGTTTATCCTGGTTCAGGAGTTCGCATTCCTCTGTGAAACTGTTCGCTTGCGCTGCATAACACTCGGCTGAGCTTTGATTGACGCGGACTGAAGGTATTTGTGCACGTTGCTCATTCAACGGCACATGAATCAAACCATAAAGTTCATTGTGGTCTCCTCGAATGTCTTACATTCTGGTAGGGCCTTGTTTGTTCTCTCCCCAGATGGTTCGATTCCGATGATGTCGAGACGCCACGTCGCAGAAGCATCGTATTCAGAAAGAGAAGTCAGGCTGCAATTCCAGCAAGTACGAGCAAGTGCACACGTCGTTTGTATACGTCCCACTGGTACGGTCGGGGGTTGGGCGTCTTCTTCGGGTAGCAAACGCGAGAAACCCAACACCACTCATCCTGGCCTGCCTTCTTCAAGGATCTCAGTCTGAATGCGAAGGGAATTGAGCGATTCGGGAGCCTGGTGAGCTCTCTGTTCAGGTGTCCCGTTGGTATTCGTTTCCTGCAGGGCTTCCTGCACCTTCTGGTGGTGGATATTTCCAAGATTGACAGGTATACGCTTCATCAAGACACGCTTCAAGACCACGTAGTACTGGTCAGGTGAGATGCCCAAACCTGTCAACGCGAAGACTCGAAAGTTGACCTTGTCATAGAGCAGGTGAAGCTTCTCCACGTCTGCATGACTTGACTGGCACTATGGTGAGCTGGTGGTAAACGTGCTTGTTGACAAGCAAGTCACGTCGACCGAATTGCTCCGTCAAGGTCTTGATCGCGATGTTGTAATTGTCTTCGGTTAGTCGGACGCCCTCGCTTGCTCTTTTTGCTGCAGTGCTCAAACAGGGCTGAAGGTAGTTGAACTTCTCAATCTGTAAAACATCTTCATTCAGGTGAATCGTGGCACTGAAAAGGTCTCAGAAGGACTGCCGATAACGATGTGGACCGGAAAACGTGGGGATCTGTAGTTTAGTCACGACGACCGTGCGATTACGCGGCATCGTTCCTTCACTGGAAATCGCATTGGCTACTCGAGAAAAGTCACTGCCGTGGCTCTGGGCTGTGGTGCTGGGACCACCGGCGTCGGCGTTCGGCGATGTAGCCACCGACTCGTCAGCACTCATTACTATCGCCTTATTGGTGGCCTTTCGGACGGAGAAACGTGCTCGTGACACGGCATAAGAGACCCTTCGGTCGTACTTTCCGCGACCTCGAGCTCTTCCTCGTAGTCATCGTCAGTCATATCGAAGACTTCTTTGCTTAAGGTTACAAGTTCGGCGTTCTTCTGAGTGAGGTAGGCAACGTTAGAGTCAACCTAACTGGCATCGGGAACGGGGGCTTGCAGCTCACCGGTCAGGAGCGTGATAGTTCATGGGACGCTGGCCCTGACGATGCCATTGGAACTAGAAGACTTGGAAGGGCGTGACCGAAGTGTTTCGTGCACTAGAAAGATGTCATTCAAGACCCAAGCCCTACACCATGAACGTTTTTTTTATTCTACTGCTTATGCCTAACTTCTACATTGTCTTGTACAACGTTCTGCATCTTGTTGCCGGCCGTCCGCAATCATCAGCACTGGTAGCTTGATGTATTTGTTATTCTGCACACACACTTACGTCAACCAAAAGCTTAGAACGTGCATTGACGGCTAATCTGATAGTGAAGTTATCATATATTTCTTTGCTTTAAACACTCACAAAAAATCTCTAACTTACTAGACTCAAACCAACATTGTACTTCTTCAAAATGAAAAAGTCCCTCAATTTTCCTTGTGATACTTGATTTATGAAGACCGAACATGTACTCGTGCTTTGTTGCAGACGTCTCATTATTACAGACTTACCCCGTAACAAGTATTTATTTGCATTATTTAGATACAATAACTGGTTTTCTTGAATGATCATCTAATGATGCAACCATCAGCCAAAGACGCCATAAGAGTACACCGAACTGAACGTTTTTTATAAATTCCCACCTGTGATTACACCCGTGTCACACGGGCACTTATAATCGCCATCAGGGCGTCTTCGCCAAACATGATCCGGATTAGGGTGTACTACGCCACAGCAACAAACTGTTTGATCGCGATCAAAAGTACTCGTGTGACACCGGTATTGGTCACCGCCATATTGTCACCGCTGCACGGTCTAAGCTAATCCGGATCAAATACGGTGCCGCCATCAGTCCTACTGCGATTTAAGTGGTGACGACACAGCAAACAATAACCCGTGTGACAATGGTATTGTCAGTATAGTGCATCAGAGACCACGATCTCATTCATAACTAATGTCTGCAGAAAAATCCAGCACTTGCGTATGAATACGCCACCGCGGGATGTTAGTGATTCAACAGTAGGACTAGCACAAAACAGTCAACGATCACGTAACATCACATTCGCAAGGAATTAAAGTTGTCAAACAAACCACCGCACAACACACACAAGACAGTGAACTCTTGTGCATGGTCTCATTGACGCGGGGTGCTGGTCACTCAGCGCTACCACTTGCACGAAAGAGTCAGCGCTGCTGGATCGCGCACCTCTGTAGGATCAGCTGACCGAAAATCAGCCAACCTTCGCGCATCACCACATCCGCACGGCATGATATCGCAATCATAGAAACCACCACACAACACTAAAATAGAGAAAGCGCTGACAACAAAAACACATAAGAGCCAGATCAAAGACAGTCGATGTCAGTGCACCACTAGCAATAATGAATAATGCTTTATTTGTCTCTGCATGCTCTAGTGCATTTAATGGTTAAGTTCTTGGTTGTGTTTTGGTTGCCTTTTTTTCCTTTTTTAGATCACTTCATTCTTGTCCTCTAAATTGTTGCTTCTGATAATATTTGTTACCAGGTTCCGTTTTTAGAGAGATCGCTATGTTTTCATGTACTTGCTATTTCCACTCTTGTAATAGTCCTTTGTATGGGCTGACAGTATCCGTAAATGAAAAAAATAAATTGCGAGGGAGTTTCATAGCGACGCTAGGTAGTAGGCAGACAGCCGGTACGGACACAAATGCTCGAGCAGTCCAGCGTCTACAGCTCGTGCACACGCTCGCGCTTCGATGGTCCCACTCGTCCCACTGGTCATTGCTTTGCGAATTCTCCGCTACAATACCCCGGCGATGAATACGAGCTATCCTGGCGACTCAAGAGGACGAGAGAACAGGAAGGTCGTGGCAGGGCTTGAGTTGACTGATGTGGGCCGTCTCACGAGCAAGGCGGCGCTTGTGCGTGGACGGCTTGAGCGGTTCATTCACATAGGTCCCAGAAGAAGGGCGCTGTGTGACGCGGCAAGGGCCAGTATACTTCGGTGCAAACTTGGCAGTCAGTCCAGGAGAGTGGAAAGGCAGTTGGAGGCACACGAGATAACCGACGGAGAAAGTGTCCTTAACAAGATCACGGTTGTGGCGATCTTTTTGGAAGGTTTGATTATCGGCTGGGAAGGACCGTGCAAGCTGACGAAACACTTTGGCATGTTCGGCCATTTCAGAAACTGGGCTGAACTCGGAGGCATCAGGAATGTATGGCAGAATTGTGTCAAGTGCGCTGCATGGGTCCCGACCATATAAAAGAAAAAAATGGAGAAAAGCTCGTTGTTGATTGAATCACCGTATTGTAAGCGTACGTCACGAAAAGAAGAACGACGTCCTAATTGGAGTGGTCGGAGTCAATATACTTAGCGAGCATGTCTCCCAGGGTTTTATTGAAACGCTCCATGTGGCCGTTTCTCTGAGGGTGGTAGGCTGTTGATGTACGGTGTACCATACGGCATGAATGTAGGAGCTGCTGCAGAACTTTGGACAAATGTACGCGACCTCTGTCACTCAGGAGCTCCCGTGGTGCACCATGACGAAGAACGAACCGATGCAAGATAGGTGTTGCAACGTCACGAGCACCAGCCGAAGGTGGCGCTGCCGTTTCGGCATACCTTGTCAGATGGTCGGTAATCACAATCACCCATCGATCACCACCAACAGAGCCAATAGCGGGCCGTATATGTCAATCCCAATACGATCAAATGGGCGTGCAGGACATGGTAAACGCTGCAGTTGACCGGGAGAAATGTCTTGCGCTGCTGACACAAGGAACATGAGTGAATGTGTTTGCCTAAAAACGTGTTCATACCCACCAGTAATAACGTTGGCGGATCCACTCGTACGTCTTCAGCGCACTGGCGTGTGCGTGTTGCGGTTCACCATGAAAAATATTTTCAGCTATCAGACCGCACATGGCTGGGTATGACTATCAGCCATTTACGACCCGCCACTTGATAGTTGCGATGGTATAGCAGGCCATCCCGCATGGCGAAATGCGTGTCTGGGCGGCGAAGAGCACGCGAGTAACCGGAAGTTGATGCGTCAGAAAGCCTATTCAAGAGCGAGACAATCCAGGGGTCCTTCCGCTGATCGAATGGCATGTCTGTGACGCTGACGGCAGAGAGGAAAAGGTCAAGGGCTGATATATCCATGTCATCAGATTTCACGGGTGATCGTGAAAGCGCATCTTCGTCAGAGTGTTTTCGCCCCGATTGGTAGACGACGCATACGTCGAACTCCTGGAGGCATAGTGCCCAACGTCCGAGGTGACCAGAAGGATCTTTCAATGAAGCCAACCAACAGAGCGCGGGATGGTAAGTTACCACCTCAAAAGTTTGGCCGTACAAATAGAGGTGAAACATGTTTATAGTCCAAACAATCACGAGGCACTCCTTTTTCCGTAACAGAATAGTTGGCTTATGCCTTAGTGAGGGCGCGGCTGGCGTAGGCGACCACATGCTCCGTAAAACCTGGATTGCGTCGCGCGAGTACTGCCCCAAGGCCGGCGCCACTTGCATCCGTGTGTACTTCGGTCGGCGCAGTGGGGTCATAATGGCGCTGTACGGGTGGTGAGGTAAGGAGTTGGCGCAGTGTTGCGAAGGATTCATGACAGGCTGCTGTCCAATTCGAATAAATTTGTCCAATTCGAATAAAATGACAACTACCCTTCTACTTCCTTTTTGGTGGGCCCCTCGCTTTGTTAGGCCAGCACAAAACTGGTAGCTCAGCCTATTCCTCGCAGGGCTGCCACGTGGAGAGACCACGATGGCAGCCCCCTCGCGGGTTCACCGATGACGTTCTCTGGTCATGTACCGAAGGGTACGGCCAACCTGGACCTCGCTAAGGCGTTCCTAGAATGCTTTAGCGAGAATGACTTGAAATCTGTCCAGGATTTCGGAGGCAGTAACTTTGAGGTTACGTTTAAGAGTAAGGTCACAGTCGATCGCTTCTTCGCTGATTGCGCGACCATTAAGGTCAAAGAATCCGATATTCGCTTCGAATATCGAGGGCTGCGGACAGTCTCTGTCCACGTGTTCGAGTATCCTGCCGACGCCAGTGCCCACGTGTTCAGCCAAGCACTCCAGGTATATGGCAAAGTGCTGAGTATCTCGACCGATAACCTGACCGGTCTCCGGATTACAACCCGAAACCGACGTGCCGCATGGAACTTTGTCCTCCCGTGCCCAACATCACTGATGTCGACAGGCACGTCGTTCGGTGCGAGTACTACTGCATCGTGCGCTTCTGTTGCAAGTGCAGCCTACCGGGTCACGAAAGGAAGAAGTGCGCAACGCCGCGGTGCGCATGGTGCGAGCAGTGGGGGCATCCCACCTGGGATGCGTCTTGCAAGCGCGGCGGTGGGGATCACCCTCCACACCTCTGCAAGCAGAGGCTGTACTCAAAGGCAACTACGCGGTCCAGTGTGCCGCAGGTCGGGCATCCAACCGTGGTCAATGCAGAAGTTCAGGGCACGCCAGCGCCTAAGATTTCGGACAAACGGGAGCAGGGCAAAACTATTCAGGCGGCACCAGGAGACGCCAAGGTGCCAAAAAGCGGAGAGAAGGAGCCAAGACCTGCTGAGGCCCCTTCAACCACTTCGCAAAAGCCGGTGCTCAGCGCCGACACACCCGTGCAAGCACCAAAACACGTCGAGGTGCAGCAGAGATGGCAGTGGCTTAGCTCAGCTATGCCAGAATATACGTAGCGTTAGCAAAGGTTCAGCTGATTATTCTTAGCTTTCCAGGGTGTCTAGGATTAGCTTGATTATCATGCTGACTGCTGCTGGAATGACACACGTATGTTTATTTGGCCGGGCAACTACTTCGGGATGCGATCAGTTAAGCTTCTCCGCTCTACTGCACCGTTGAGCAGTATTTGCCCTTTCATTCTCCATGGCTATACCACAGTGGCAAACGCCAGTCAGAGGCGCTATCAAGTGGCTCCAGCGCAGTGTCAGATGGTGACTGCACAGGGATCGCGCGCGCGTCGGCATCCATATGTCTACCAAGGCTATGAGGGCACTCCTCTGAAAAGCGCACACCGGCGGCGGCGAGTCGCGCGCGGCCGCAGATGAGTGCGAGGGAGGTGCCGGCTCCGGTGCGTGACACCACTGATCGTCCGCGCAGCGCATCAAATTGTGCGCACACCGGCGGCGAGCCGCGCGTGGCGTTGGCGAAGTATCATTGCGCATGCACAGACCAATGCCACGCGAAATTGGCACAGCGAGGCCAGTGTAGCTAACGCTAGAAAAGAAGGAAGGGGCTCGCCTCTCAACTTCTAAGATGGTAGCACAACCCGCTGCCCCCTCTTCCCTCGGTGGCGAGAAGGCGCCTTCCACCCCAGTTGTCGAGGGGCGAAAGAGGTCATCTCGTCGTCGCAGCGTGGTGGCAGCCGAGCACGGGCAGCTGCGGCCGCGAGGGAACTGTCAACTTCATTCATTCATTCATTCATTCATTCATTCATTATTGCCAACAAGTTTTTTACAACCAGTTGGGGGGTCCCTCAAGCAAAAAGCGGTTGAAAAACCACTTGAGAGAACGTTAGTCCCCACGTACAATGCAGTAGTTTCGAAATTAAAAGCTCTTAAAAATTTGCTGTGATGTAAGTAGGCAATTTGAACAAACAATTAGGCGAATATTCTACAAATACAACAGTAGAACAAATAGACACCAAGCAAACTAATAACTATGTATCTGCACTGATGAATACACTGAACAGTAATAAATAAACATGACAAAGACTGAAAAAAATGCGATAGGTCGAGTAATGATAACATGGCATGATAAAGAAAGATACTAGGCCAGGGTGAAGAAATATTTTCCAATTTCTCTTTTTGTGAACATCACAAAGTTGGGCTCATCATTTATATATTTATTAAGCAGGGATGGTAATGTATATCTAAGGAACTGTAGAAAATCATTCGTGCGAGAACGAGGAATGAGCCACCTGTCCGTGCTTCGGCTTCATGAATCCGTGTGTTGAAGACTTATGTTTCATAAGTCTTTACGAATTGTTCGGAAGTGTTCCTTCGCAAAGAAGTAGTTGGTAATGAGTCGAAAATTGTACATGTGTTGCATGCTAATTATTTGGCATTCGCGTCCGAATCTAGCCGTTCGGAGACCACCACTGCGGTTGCTGCGTGGCGTTTATACTTATACTGCGACTGCATTGTAGAGCGTATCGTTGTCTGCGTCCGTTGTTTTGAGTGTGGCTGATTGTACTGATTGTTGAGTGTGGCTGTAGTACGCTGTTTGATTGGTGACGTATTGTATGTAACTATTGTGGAGTGGGCATTTTGTGTATTGTTTTCGATCTGCCATTATTGAGATTATAATTTGTTTGTTTAACAACTCTCGGCTCTGACTTGTTCTTTGGGCCACAGCCGGCGTCCGCTGGCGCGCCAAAAGGAACCACTTCTAAATTGTCCACGCTTTCGTGGTGCGGTTCGGGGGACCGATACTTCGGCCCTTGGAATTAGCCCGGCGATTGCCTCCCTAATTAACGGGACCTGTGTGTGACACAGACAGGCATTTGGTTATGAGCTTGTAGTTGCAGTTAAGTATGATGAGGCGCCACGCCCGCAGGTTAGTATAAGCGCCACGCAGCTACCGCAGTGGTGGAGGACGATTTATCATCTACCACCGTGGAGGACTCAGAGATGGACGCATGGAGCTCGGCTCCGTGCGGCCTCTGCAAGTCGGTCGTGTGCCGCTGTTCCGAACTTTTGGACACGTCCTACCAGTTCACACTAGTCTCCCCCATCGCGGGAGAGCCCGTAGCTTAGCTCACGACCGGCGTATAGCCGTTCCTTTCTCTTAGCCCTTCTGTACGCCTCTTTCGCGCAACTCGTGCGCTTCTTCTAATCTATCACTATGGCTTGTCTCTCCCTTACCACCGCTTCTTCGAACTGTCGCGGCTTCTTCAGAAATTTTGATGGCCGTCTAATGTCAATGGATCTCGATTCTAGCATTCGCATCGTAAACGTGCACACTCCAAACGATTACCGTTCGCAGAAACATTTCTGTGCCACATTGGATAACCACCTCGTCGGCCCCTTTCGAGTCATACTGGGGGGGGGGGGATTTCAATTGCGCGCTAGATCGTATTGACCGTCAAACGTTCAGATGCACCGCTCCGAAATGGACAAATAGGAATGGCGAAGGCGTACTGCGCGAGCTGGTCGACGAGCTGGGGCTGTTCGATGCTTGGCGCGCTCTACGACCGGCCCAGTCAGGATTGACTTGGGCCGGCAGGAGCGCACGGAGTAGGATCAACCGCTTTTACATCTCGCCGTCACTGGCTCCCAGTATGCATTCCTCGTGGGTAGTCTCCTCCACTTTAGGTGACCATGCCTCTTCATTTTAAGGCTCGCCGGTACAAACTTCGCAGCTCAGGGTAAGCGGCCGTGGCGCCTCAACGCCCGGCTTTTAAAAGACCGAGAAATTCTCGTAGAGGTGGCGCGTTAATACAGCGCAAGGTACACGAAACACCAGAGCTAGACAGCGACGAGTGGGACAAGTGAAGGTCGTGGGGCAAGTGCCGAGTGCGAGAGGAGCGCGCGGAGATCAGAATTATCTCCGGTGTGATCCTCCTGTTCTCTCAGCCGGAGTCCACCGGCCCGGGCATTGCGTCCGCGTTGGCTACGCTTCGTAAAGAGCTAAGAGTAGCGCTCCAGCGACGCTGGAATGGTCTCAAGGCCATCGCCCGCGCTGGAGATGGGAAATAGAGGCATGGTGTAGTCGAACTATTTTGCGGCGACACTTAGCTAGGGCACACGCCTCTGACGTCCCTCGTTGATTTAGACACAGGTAGCTTATTGGAAACGCCGGACGCGGTACTTGACGTGGCAAAGCGGTTCTACGAAAACCTTTACGGTGAGCCAACTCCGCCCTCGGCTGACTTTCCGTTCGTAAAAAATAATCAGGTGTTCGAGCTCTGCGACTCTCCTCTCATCATGGAGGAGGAGCTCTTTGCGGCCTTAGTGACTATGATGCGTAATCGTAGCCCGGGCACCGACGGTTTGATGGTGGAAGTTTACGTCAAACTATGGGAAGTGCTCGGGAAGCCTTTCACCGCTCTGGTGAACAGGCTGCTGCGTGAAGGGGCGCTGTCAATGACTCAGAGGAAGGGGCTGACCACTCTCCTTTGTAAGGACGAGTCTAGACGCTCTAACCTGCGGGCGTGGCGCCTCATCATACTTAACTGCAACTACAAGCTCATAACCAAATGCCTGTCTGTGTCACACACAGGTCCCGTTAATTAGGGAGGCAATCGCCGGGCTAATTCCAAGGGCCGAAGTATCGGTCCCCCGAACCGCACCACGAAAGCGTGGACAATTTAGAAGTGGTTCCTTTTGGCGCGCCAGCGGACGCCAGCTGTGGCCCAAAGAACAAGTCAGAGCCGAGAGTTGTTAAACAAACAAATTATATTCTCAATAATGGCAGATCGAAAACAATACACAAAAATGCACACTCCACAATAGTTACATACAATACGTCACCAATCAAACAACGTACTACAGCCACACTCAACAATCAGTACAATCAGCCACACTCAAAACAACGGACGCAGACAACGATACGCTCTACAATGCAGTCGCATGCATTGATCAACCAAGACACTTAAAGACTGAAGAGATAGAAAACCTATCCAGTCCAAAGTTCTTGGAACAAAAGTCTGGACGATACTCTTCCGAGAATCACTCACTCAAAGTCCAGCGTTGTTGTCGTTCCGCACCCTCGAAGTTTCTCTTCCAGGAAACCTCGCGTCTTCAATTGGCCACTCTCCAAGCTTCAAACTTCTTCGCCGGAAACACGTCGGCTTCACACACGCAGCTGTTGCCACGCGTCTTCGCTCGATAGCGGTAAACACACACACTCTTGCCTGTTGCTCGAGTCGTCACCCCTCAGGTGGAAATCATCTTCTTCTCCTGCTTTGCCTCTACGGACAAAACCTTCGCCGACTCCACGGCGCAATTTCTACGCGCTCGGGCGCTAACTTCCGTCTTCTCCTGATCTCTCGTCTCCGCTGCTCGGTTAAATACCTTCCGCACGACATTCCAGAAAGTTCTCGTCATTTCGTGGGCGCGATACGCAGCGAAGGCTGGGGAGAGGCGACACGGTTCGAATGCCCTCCGCGTCGGATGACTCAACTCGGTCTGACCACGCCTATTTCCTTCTGGAACTTTCCAGCGCTTGCTAGGCCGCCGTTGTGGGGTGAGGAGGTTTGTCAGCGAAGCCACGCTTCCGAGAGGAAAGCGCGCGCCGCGGGGAGCCTTGGATGTTTGTTTTCTTTTTTTTCTTTTGACCTCGCGGCGTCTCTTCCGCGCGTTATCGCAAAAATTTGGCGGCGCGCCCATTTTTAGCGCTCGTTCTGTGACAGTCTGTTAGGCTCACTCCAGCACGTAGTGCTGTTTTGGAACCATACCACACTCTAAGGCAAAAGGGTGTTAAAAGGGTGTGTGGTTCGTCTTTTTGGGGACTAGTGGGGCTGTCTCAACCATTAATCCTTTAAGAACTAACGGCACCGGGTCTAACAGTTAGTGCCACAGATGAGCTCTAGGGAGTAACATTTAGTCCTCACGTTTACACCTTAGTGAGTAACCATTATTCCCACAATTCACCTCGTAGACAAACATTTAGTCCACACATTTGCACCAAACATTTTCACCAGGAGAGCGAGCGTACGCTTGGCCGCCACCACGAACAGCACTGACAGTTTGCAGCTAGCGACGAAGAAATCGACAGTAAAGCGGCCCTTTTCCACAAACTCGAGCGAGTGCAGCGCGCAAACGCGAGTCCGCCGCCGCCGCCAGCGGACGGCGACGAGCTGCTTGCGACCGACAGACGGCAAAGCCAACTGTAATAGCGACCAATTTTCAGTGAGTTCCGACGCTAGCGAAAGCCCCCCCCCCCCCCCCCCACCCCAAGCACGTGCTCATGCACTTACAGCACGCGACATACTACAACCAAGCACTATACGAGAACCCGCAACGTGTTTTCGACGACTCCCAACACAGCGACGAGCTCTCAGCCCAATATCGTCAGCCCGGAGCTCATCATGGCGGTGAAAAAAGGCGAGCACTCGATGAGTGAGCGTACGGGAGGCTGACAGTAATGGCGGCCAATTTCCAGGTGGTCGCAAAGCACAGGCGAACTGCAGGCGCTGAAGCTAACATTCGTGATGCATTTCGTTCGTGTGATATACAACACAACCAAGCCAGTTGCCGGCAAGCACGATCCGTATCGCACACGCGACAAGTAGAGTGGAATAAAGAATGATAACCTACTTGCCTTACAATCCAGCGCTGTTTTCTCCCCTGAGTCAGATTGAAGTTTATATTCGATACGCCTGTTGTCTTCTCGGCCGCCATATTAGCCTTCCCAATTGTTGCTGTCGTGTGTTGGTCGGGACTATCTTGAAGCCAGAGATATACAGCGCGGCGTGGTGACGTGCCGAGGCTTGCTCCAGACTTCATGGGTGCATCAAAACGCAAAAACAGCACTCCACGCTCGTCCTAGCGAACACACAAGCACCACGTCGTAAGTCCTAGATCGTCGAATCCAGGCGGCCGTGGGCGAGCACTTCGAGCGCGACAGAATGCGAACCGTCGCCAGCAAAATACGTGGAAAGACTGAGCCAGCAGAGGAGGAGAAGTACATGCGTTCTGTAGAGAAGGACGGCTGGTCACCTTGGCAACGCTTCTCGCGCTGCCTGCCATCCCCGGGCGGTTTTATCCCTAGTGGAGCGTGTTTGGAGACTAAGTGGTTTCGCGCAGCACGCTTTCCTCTGTGGTTGCTCCTTAACGGTCTATCCGTTCATCGTGCGCACCCATTGGGCTCCGTTACTCCTTTTTCGGGTAATTTTACCTTAGAGTATAGGCATGCTGCGTTAAAAGACGATCCTGCCAATTACATGGCTTCGCGATTAGAGACCTGATTGAATGGGCGAATGCACGGGACGTCCCGGGTATCCTATGCTCATTCGATCAGGAAAGGCGTTCGACAGAATAAGCCATCAGTTCATCTTCCAAGTTTTAAACGAGGCAGGATTTAGTGACATCTTCGTGAGTATGATTAGAGCTCTGTATTGTCGGCCGACGTCTGCTGTCATCATACAGGATCGCGTCTCGGAGTCGTTCGACGTGTGCAGGGGCGTCAGGCAGGGCGACCCGCTTTCGCCTGCCCTGTACGTGCTCGCGTTTGAACAGCTTCTGCAGAGACTGTCTGCTACAGCCGACTTTGTCAGTTCCCCCTTCCACCGGGCGCCCCTCCCGTCGTGCTGTTTGCCTAGGCGGACGACTTGTCTATGGTCGTCCAAGACGAGGCAACTGTTTGCACTTTCTTGGAAGTTTTAGACGAGTACTGCGAGGCGAGCGTCGTACGCGTTATACGGTCAAAAAGTGTAGTAATGTACTTATAATCAGCTCCAAGTAGCGCGCAGCACGTACACGGCTTACCCGTGATGGCGAGGCTGCACATCCTAGGTTTCAATTTCGAACCTGTAGGCCTGACTCCCGAAAACTGGTAGATAGCGGAAGATATGCTTGAAGCCAAAATTCAAGAGTTTGGCAAACTCTCTTGTCCGCTGACTGCAAGGGTAACGATCACAAGATTGTTACTTTTCTCGGTTTTAACTTACGTGGCTAGTGTTACGCCGGTCGCGAGTCGAACCAAGAATCACTTGAAACAGACTCTCTTCAAGTTTCTATGGAGCGGTTCTTGTGTTTACGTAGAGTGCCGGGTCCTGAAGTTGCCCAGAGATCGTAGAGGACTCGGAGTCCCCGACCTGAAGGTCATAGTTAGATTGCTTTACGTCAGATGGACCCGTGTAGCCTTAGACTCGGACATGACATTCACTCGAATATTCGCGTCATTCTTCCTTAGCACGCGCTTACGGCAGTTCTCGACGGGCGCCCTCTCTCACTGCGTGCCCCATGCGGGAACCCCGTCAGCTTTTTACGTGAGCGCGGCTAGGACACTCGTAGAGATCCAGCGCATCGATCCAGAGTGTGACGTAGTCGAGGTGCAACTCCAGGATTTAGTCGCCCTCATAACCCCGCCTCTATCCGAGCACTACAAGATGTTTGACCTGTCCCGGCACAACCCTAACTGGCATCTAAACACTGCCAGCGTTCTCGACGCCAGGCGGGCTTCGTTTATGTACCGTCTGGCAAGGGGTTGTCTGCCAATAATGTACAGACCCTTCAAGCCAAACATCCAGCGCGGTGTTTGTCCATTTTATCACAGTCGAGAGGACGTGGTTCACATCTTTCACGAGTGCGCCCTTCCAAAAGCCCTACTCCAAAAAATAGCCGACTTATTTCAGCTCCCGGGAGTTCCATATCCTACGGTCCGATATTTAAATCCTCTCCCTGATTGATATGGGGGGTTTAACGTCCCAAAACAACCACATAATTATGAGAGACGCCGTATTGGAGGGCTCCAGAAATTTTGACCACCTGGGGTTTTTTAACGTGCACCCAAATCTGAGCACACGGGCCTACAACGTTTCCGCCTCCATCGGAAACGCAGCCGCCGCAGCCGCTATTTGATCCCGCAACCTGCGGGTCAGCAGCCTAAATCCTCTCCCTTCTCACGCGGTCAACCAGTTCGTGCTTCTTCTCATCGATTGCCTATACCAAGTTTGGTTGGCGTGATGCGAGGCCATTTACCATTGGAGACTTCCGGGCCTTCACGAAGTGCTTGCAAAAGTGCGGAAGGAGGTCTGGTTCCATCGCTTTCGTGAGCGGCATCGCCTAGGCGCGAAGAAGTTTCTAGAAACCTGGCACCGACCGGCAGTGATCTATAGTAAGTCTAAAGGGCAACTAACCATCCGGCTATGATGGCGGAACATCTCGACGCACGATCTGGCGGGGCATCACTCGTCTGCATGTCTTGCTTAAGTCCGTCGGCGCGTTCATTTCTCGCTCGGACAAGCGACCAATCCCGGCTGTTTGTTTACATTCGGCTGGGCGGCGCCCTCCTCCTATCTTCTCCGGGGGAAAGTGGTTTCTTTCAGGCGGCGCACCTCTTGGCGGGCGCTCTCTCCTCGTAACCCGCTCCTTTTCGAGGGCGAGAACGCATGCACCCATCCCCCTCCGAGCTAAACTCGTTTCTCTCGCTAGCCCCACCTTCAGTGTGTGTATAGGGGGTATTCATGTGACGTCACCATGGACGTCACGTGCTGATCTCCACCCCGCCGCGGTGGTCTAGTGGCTAAGGTACTCGGCTGCTGACCCGCACGGCGCGGGTTCGAATCCCGGCTGCGGCGGCTGCATTTCCGATGGAGGCGGAAATGTTGTAGGCCCGTGTGCTCAGATTTGGGTGCACGTTAAAGAACCCCAGGTGGTCTAAATTTCCGGAGCCCTCCACTACGGCGTCTCTCATAATCATATAGTGGTTTTGGGACGTTAAACCCCACATATCAATCAATCAATCAATCAGTACTGATCTCCGCCTTTTTGGCGTCCTTGGATCGGTGGCTCTGGTGGCGACTATGGCGGCGACAGTGGTTCAGTCATCAACGCCGTGTAAACATTGTGGCTGATTCTTTTGTGTTTTCGGCTCTTCGCGCGTAATTTACATGAATAGGATGGCGACACAATGCGGCACTTCGTATATGACCACCTTGTGCGGCTCTGACAGGCAGCGCTATGAAGAAAAAATTGAACTGTGTGGCGTGGACCCCTTTTCTCCCGGCGTGCGATATGTTGCAAACTTCGACGTTTGGCCACGCGTGGACAAATGCGACATCATGGATTTTCTTGTTTTGAGGGCATGTTTCGTGTCTTGAAAGCAGCTAAAGGCGTATAAATCGATGGAGGGCCACAATTACGTGACCAACGGCTGGGTGCAGGAGCCACTGCTGACACAAGTCAACGCGGACACCATCATCGTAATCACTCAAGTAAGCGCTCGTTGTCGAATTGCCAGATTTTGTCGCATTTTTACCTCCTTGCTAAAGTAACCAACTTGATGAATTGCTAGTTTTTTTTATACGCGGCCACGAGTAGCTGAATTTAGATTTTTTCGCCGCTGTGTTCTGTGCAGCCAATCTCGGAGGGCGTTAATTTTATTTGCTCGTTGTTTTAGTTTGTACTCATATAAACCACTCACAGAGCCTGTCAGCTCCTCCTGTCAAGGCATGGATTTTGTTGAAAGCGATGGCGAAGTAGTAGCCCATTGCTTATGTATCGAAGTAGTAGCCCATTGCTTAT
Source organism: Rhipicephalus microplus (assembly GCF_013339725.1). Taxonomy (NCBI): domain Eukaryota; kingdom Metazoa; phylum Arthropoda; class Arachnida; order Ixodida; family Ixodidae; genus Rhipicephalus; species Rhipicephalus microplus. The sequence goes on from NC_051168.1 coordinate 155,980,833, forward strand.
GTATTGCGAAGTAGTAGCCCATTGCAAGTAGCCCATTGCTTATGTATGGCCGGCAACGGCGAGGCGTGTTCTCATGTGGCGGCCCTGCTGTTTTACTTGGAGTACGGCGTGCGCGCGCGAGACTGCGACTCGTGCCCAGATGTCACCAACAGCTGGCTCCCGCCGCACGTACGCAAAATCATAGCGCAGCCAGAGGCAGACATGAACTTTTGTTCGTCTACGATGAAGAAGAAGATTCTGGATGGCGAGTGTCGCCCAAAAAACGCGCCGAAAGGCTCGTCGAAGCCTGCGGCACCTCCCCCAACAAAAGCGGAATTGAAGGTACTGTTTGACGCTGTAGTTGCCTCAGGACTTCGTCCAGCAGTTCTGAGTACCCATCCAGACTACAGTGACATGTTTGTGCCAGTTATCAGGGCCTGCAACGGCTCAGACTTTTGCCTCATCTACGACTGCACTGCAAAGAACTTAAGTTACAAGGATCTTATGCAGCTGTGTGATCAGATATTTGACAGCCTCATCATCACGCAACAAGCCTGCGAGAGCATCGAGAACAGGACGAGGAGCCAGGCATTAAGCGCCAACTAGTATGCATACCGCACTGGTCGCGTCACTGCATCAAAATTTTATGATGTGTGCCACACACGGTTAGAGTCGCCATCTAAGAGTCTTGTCAAGAGCATCTGCATGCCCCATGTGGGCAAGCCCTCCACTCCCCCATTGAAATATGGGCGGGAGAACGAAGCAGAGGCACTTTTGAAATACAAAAGTCTAAGTGAAGATCTACATGAAGGTGTTAATTTCAAAGATGCAGGGCTTTTTATCCCAACTGAGCACGTGTACTTCGGTGCAACACCAGACTTGCTGGTGGAGTGCAGCTGTTGTGGGGCAGGTGTTCTAGAAGTATAGTGCCCTTGGAAAGTAAAAGATGGGCAACTCAGCAACCTGCCAAGTGACACAAATGGCTGCGTGACCGAAGTAGACGGGGAGCTTGAGTTCAAAAAATCTCACCGGTATTACTACCAAGTTCAGTTGCAAGTGTTTGTGTGCAGAGAAGTTAGCTGACTTTGTCCTCTGGAACAAAAATGAGATCAACGTGCGGCGCATTTAGATTGATGAAACCTTTATAACCTCACAAGTTGACACTGGTAGAAAGTTCTTCAAGAGTGTTATATTGCCTCAGTTAGTTGCACTCTGGTTCACCGACCGAAAAGAGAATGACTTGACCAAGACGGCCATTCCTACAACCAGTGTAGACACAAGCTCTACTAGCATCTTGCGAGCACGTATTGGTCAGAATGCCAATAACACCAGTTCTCACGGGGACAAGGACTATCCTGAAACCTTTTGTGTATGCAAGGAGCCAGAAGAAGGAAGAATGATTGCATGGGACGGTGCCAATTGTGAAGTCAAGTGGTTACATTTTGACTGTGTCGGGCTAAAGAGAGCGCCGAAACGCAAGCGCTGGTTTTGCAAATCGAGCTCTGAGCATAAAGCTCAAAATTAAATGCAGTTACACAGCTGTTGTGCAAAACGAGTGCAAAAAATGTTGGCAATGCCTGTTTATTAAAGCACTGTTACTGGTTTCTTCATCAAAGCGGTAATCTTTACACCAGCCCTTACAGGTGGCGGCATAACTCAATGAAAAACTCTTAAACAATGAAGATGCACGAAAAGTAACAACATTTGCATTGAATAACACTATTGATTTATTCAAGAAGCCTTACAGGCCCATTAAAAGGCATTGAGCAAGGGGGGCCTTAGTATATACATTGCAAAGGAAATACAGACAAAAACTTAAAAAAAAACAAGGGCACAAAATAAAAAAGCAAACAAATGATGGACAGCAAGGTGCAACAATGTTATACAGTAGGAAAACTCAACGTAATCAGGTTATCACGAAAATATTCACAGTTAGAGAAGGATACGATGTAATCTGGAAGGCTGTTCCAGTGTGCTATGGCTTGAGGTAATGGTGACGAGTTAGATGCCAGTATGTGACTATGAATGCGTATGAAACTGCGTGCGTTGTGAATGCGTCGAGATGTGCGCAAAGGGACATGCAGTGGCAAACCGTGGCATTTGTTACAGAAGATGTACCTACGAAATAAACGTAAAAGGACGTTTCCGTGGCATTGCTCCAGTGACATTAGTGCAAGGTCTTGTTTTATTAGGGTGATGCTTGAATAGCAGCAACATGCGTAAAAAGCAACAGGCCAATGCGTATCTGTGAAGTCGAATTCCCCAGAACACAAACGATACCTAGTCAACTGGGACCACCGAGGTATACAGGTTAGCTACTGCACAGCAAAGTTTTGCAATCTTGTCAAAACACGCACCACTGTCACTTCTGTTCACAAACTCTACTGGCAAAAGGAGTCTTGCGGTTATCAGGCAGCAGTAATAAGCTCATTTACTAGTCTTGCCATGTACCAAGGTGTCTTCTCAGTAAATCTAATTTCAGAGAGATTCATGTTTATATGTTGCACCGGCTGATTCTATTTTCTTACATACTTGTGTGAAACTGTGCGAAAATAAGCAATGACACACGAGCAATCGCATACTTAGTAACAGTACTGAAGTACATGTAAATGTCCATGTACAACCAAAGAGATAACGCTAAGTAACTGCATAAAACCGAAATTCTAGCTCATAGACCTAACAAATGGGCCCACATAGCATATTTCTTCACAAGATGGTTACACAGCATATGTTGACCATTTGCAGATAAGGTTCCTTGATTGCTACAATCCTCAGAGTGTCTACCAACCTGAAAAATTTGGAAAAGTCGGGGAATCGGGACCTTTCTGGAAAAGTCGGGGAATTTCTAAAAAACTTGGCCAGGTCATCGAAACTGACAGCAGTTCTGTGTGGCTGTCAAAAAAAAGCATTATCATTGATAAACAATTAAAAAGTCGCTCTTCCATCTGCAACTACAGTGAGCTGCTAGAAGAGGTGAAAAAAACAGTGCATAACTGTTGCTTCTTAGTATAAACGCGAAAAGATACACCGATCCATAGAACAAAGTTTACTGACGTTTCGGCACCCAATATGGGAGAGAGTCATGTTCACAATACAAGCCATAAGAAAGGCACAGTGTACGTAACCACGTCTAAATACGTGACGTAAGCAGCGACAGCGCATTGTCAGAAGCGTCCCATCATTTTTGTTCAGCGTATGTACAATGGTCTGTATCTGTATTCCAGGTGCAGGCATGATGCAAGCTTCTTTCAAGTGCGGAGCATTTTATAGTCGCACCTACTCGCAAATTCGGCGTTGGCAGTGGTGTATACACCCCTATTGCGCATGCTTGCGTCTCGTGCCACATGCTCGTGCCAACTGTCGATCTCCCTCTCTCTCTCGCATTGCGAGGCCGATGCAGGCAGCGTCTGCTTGCAACAACTGGTTGCACAACCATTTACTGGCCATCCCGTATATATAGGCACTGCATCGGACGTTTGTAATTCAGTCAAGGGCGCCTTTACTTGGCTTTCGCTTGACTGTACGTTTTTTTAACTTGATTAGATGCGATGGAAGCAACAGTACCTTCAACCAGCAGTGGGACACAACCCAACATCAGTGTCCCACCACTCGTTGATGCCAATGCTTCTTCTTCATTCATAAATACGAATAATAAAGACGAAATAACAGTTAAGCATTCTCAAACTATACCCAAATACACTACATTGACGTGATACCTCCACCACTCTGTCAGGCATTTACTAGTTTCCACCGTAGGAAGATGCGGGTTTTTTCTTTGTCCATAACACACGCGTTTGAACAGTCTATTTGGTGGTCTGTAGATTCCGTGTGTTCACCGATGGCAGTCGAGGTCACGTGTTGTTTCGTGGCGTGATATTTCTCTTAATTCTTTTCTTGAAATCACCAGTTCCACTAATGTACTGTTTGTCACAGTTGTGTCAGCCTATGGCATAAACAAAACCAAGGAAATCTCTGCTCGGCACCTTCTTCTTCACACTGGCTAAAGCGTTCCTTAGCTTCCACGTTAGTACATGCACTATTTTGATGTGTGTTGCTTCTACGTATCACACGGCTTATCTGACTTTTGAACCACAACATCACTCACGTCTGTAAATTTATGCATGTTTGTCTAGGCCACGATTTCGGCTCGGCTTGAAGGCCGTCTGGTTTGTTTAGACTAGAACTGCCATCAGCAGAAGCTTGTCGAGCTACTCATGCCTTTTATTATTCTTATTCTGACTATTATTATTATTGTTATTATATTATTGATGATGATGATGCAACAGCAAATGTCCTCAGCTACACACTTATTCCTGGTGGCTCGTGTTTCGAAGGTAGCACTTGTGTAACTCCAGCTAAATTTCTCATTTTAGTTTCGTGAGATTGTGTAAATAAATCTGCAATTATTTTTTAGTGTGATGTCCACTGAAGAGTACTTAAATCAAGGTTACGTGCCGACATCCTTGATTCATCTGTGGAATTAAGGTAGCTGTTGCACCTTGACAGATTCATTCTTGCCACCACACATTTAAACGCCATCCCCAGCTTTCATCGCATCCGTGCAAGTACTTCCGTTGCACTTCAAGCGTCAGAGCCCAGAGACACAAAATACAATCATGCATGTGCTCGTCGGAAAAGGAGAAAATTTCGCAGCATGGCTTTGTTTTTCCAACGTTGTCATTACTCGTTGTCAAGGCAAGGTACACAGAATATGCGAGTAAAGTTACTCTTTTGTTGCAGAAAAGTATATTTTAGAAGTGCGCAAATCAGGCAGGGATGCAAATCAATAGTAAATGCAGCAATCCAGGTTGAATTGGATCTAATGCAATCCACATCCTAAATAGTGCAGTCAGTAAATTCAGCAGTTCAGGTAGATCTATTACAATCTAATCCACATGCTGAACGGCGTGGGCTACAGCCATTATAGTAAACTACATTACACTCTTCTAGCAGAACTGGCCTGGCTCCCGGGTCCTCACTTTTAACTGGTGTGTTTGATTTGTGGTTCTTCCGAACTTCAAGCAGCAGAATTGCTTACTGCCTGGCTGAGAGGTTTTACTTTGGCCAGATATACATATATTTTTTTCACATTCACTGCACGCGCTCTTAAAACATTCTGAGTGCGTTTGGTAAATATGTTTACTTATTTTATGCGGAGCACCTGGTTCTTTTTTTAACACTCAAGGGTCTGTTTCCAGTGCACAGAGTTTTCGCAGCAAACGCTGCGGCGACGGAATTTGCTTTTAATTATCATGGAAAACCTGAAAAAGTTGGGGACTTTAGAAATATCACATTGGTAGACACCCTGGATCCAGAATACCACAGTCATCTCCTGAGATGTTTAATTGAATAGCACACGAGAGTTGCACAAGTTCTTTAGATCACTACGTACCTTGACAATCCTGTCGATTTGGCATTCATTCGTACCGAAATTCCTCAGCACTTCGACAGGCAATGTATGCTTCAGAAGGGTATATTTATTTCGTACCGCTCCAATGACTCGCTCCACATGAATTCTGACAATGGAAAGTTCTCTCGTCTGTTCGATCTATGTGCTGGACGACTGCTTTTTTTTCTTTTTTAAAAGCTGGAATGGCCAGTGTGGCACGACACATCCCAACACTCTCAGCTATTAGGAAACCCCCGTCTGCTAAGATAACATCGCCTCTGTCCAGATGCTGGAGTACCCCACTATCCTCAGTGATCACTTTGTCACTGGCACGTCCGCCAAAGGATTTCGAAATGAATGTTATCATGCCTTGTGGGCATATGCCTATAAGAAATTTCGCGATATTGTGGTGCTTGTATTGTGACCATGTCTCTGCCCTTGTAATCAGTGAACTTGGTCTCTGAATGAAAATTTCAAAACAATCCAAGATTACCCGTAATTTCAATCCAAAATTCTCAAAAAAGCAACTGCTATAGTTTTCATGATGACTTCTTCCTCTGGCCAATACACCAGTGGACCGAGCCGGTCAAAGCAGATATCCAGCCACTTCTCAAGGATTCTACATGCAGTGGGATGTGACACAATAAAACGATATGCAAGATCCTGAGTTTGGAGTCCCAACCTCAGCCTCATGAGAAATAACACAATTTCCTCGAACTGTGTGAGGGAATTCTTGAGCAGTGCGAGGCATGATCTTTCAAAAGGTTGAACAATGAAAGCAACATCACAAAAGAAGGCAAACCAGTGTAGAATGCCACTTTTTCGTGATCTTTCCTAAGGCTGTCTTCTGAGAATTTAGATGCTGACCATTTCAGCTTGACATCTGTGAGTTCGTTCTGCAGATGGGCCGTCTCATCTTGAAGCTGCTGGATGTCGTTGTCTGTCAGATCTGTTTGGCAGCTGATGCCTAGCCAGAAAAGAAATATATAACAGACAATTCAGCTTGAGAAGCTGAATAGGTGGACTTTAAATTGAGTGGCTACTTTCACAAGCCAGGAAAAAGTGCATGAGCTGATAAAAAATATGTTATTCAGACTACGCTTTGTAAAGGTAACCTGACAGAATCATGTTATGGGATGTTAAAGGCTTCGAAGAAAAAAAATTACCATGGCAAAGTTCCAAGACGGGCACTGCTGGCTCCTCGTCCACAGTTATCCCAGCTGAGATGTCCACACTTGCAAGTGCATTTCAAAGAAATTAATTCGTCTACATTGTTTCTACAGTCAAATGTAATTGAATATAAAATAGTAGACAATTTTCACCTGCAGAAACTTGTTGCTGGCTCTGGCTGCGCCGTGTTTTCAGGCGATTGTACCTGACCTCGTTGACAGGCTTTGCTTCATAGCCCAGGTGAAGCGAAAAAGCCCAGTCAGGGCTACATTAATCAAAAAGCTTGGCAGGCGAACCTGTGTTTTGGAAGAAAAGACAGAGACCGCACTCGTCAGGGAGCTTGGCAAGTGACCCAGCGTGCGAGAAGGGGGGTGTTGAAATGCACACACTTGCACAGCTGAATTCTGAAGCTTTCACTTTGGTGTGATCATTCCAACAGTGCTTTTGCAGTCTGGGCTCGAAATTTTCTCAGGAGTTTTGTAGTTCTGACGTGCAGCCTGAACGACTGCTAGCTCGCGAGCCACCACGGAAAAGTTTCTTTCCGCTGCCCCCCTCCCTTTTTTTTCGCATGCCATGCTACGTCGCTCTCTCATATGTGGCGACCCTGACGATATTCATCATTTCACTGCTCTTTAGCTACTGTTAACATAAGCTCCCACAAATTAGTACCTCGATACATATATTTCTTTTCCCGCTACGACCTCAACACAGCTTAAAGACGCATCGCGATTTCCTCCATGCCGCGATCACAGTGGTGTCCACTTGGTCCCTTTTTTTTATCGCAAACGGCGCTAAATAAAAGAAATGACGCTTACGTACCCGATGTAAAATGTCTTGAACACACTCGGTAATTGTCGGGGTCTGTCATGACCAGCCACTCGCGACGACGCTTTTCCGACAGGAGCCTTGTCTTTTCGCACTCCGTTGTGCGCACTTTTGGGACTTTGAAGAAGCCTGGATCTTTGCTGCTGCTTTCAATTTTTATCTGTTTGCTGTGCGTACGGGTGGTGCAACCGGCTATCGCACAGTAAACCATTGCCGCACGTAGTATTAGAATACGCTACCACGATAAGTTTGCTGAGCGCTCCCACCAACGTGTTTCCCGTGCTCCGCTGGCTGACAGAAGGCTTCAAAATGGCGAATTCTTCCATAACGCACCGCACCCTGCGCGTCTATGAATACCCCCTATACCGGTCTCTTGCGCGTGCGGCTGCTGCGTAGCGGCGTAATTCAAACAACTCGCTGGCAGGCAGTCAGCGGGCACAAGCCTGCGACGTGTTTCTCGCGCGCGCCGATCGTCTTCATCGCGCCGCGGGGACGTAGCGCAACCGCTCTCTCTGAGCGGGAACCACGGGGGTCTTCGACCTCCAGTCGCTATGGAAAGGCCACATCTCCGTGTGCTCTGACCTCGTCAGCTGCACTAAAGAGTGGCCCCTTTGCCTGGGTAAGGTACCATCCATCTCGCCGCATGGGGCCGCGAATTATGTCGCGTCTGCTCGGCGCTTTGCACGTCGAGTGAATGCGGCACCTTTGTCCGGGAAGAGCCGTTCACCCAAAACAAAACAGGACCCACCCTCTAACCAGGGGCGGGGCCCCCTACCGGGGTGAACGTAACTGGATGATGAGGGGTTGATGAGTGATATGTACTCTGGGACGCGGCGCTTTCGGGTGCTAACTCCACTTCGTTTAGACAACGGTAGACAGACAGACAGACAGACCGACAGACAGACAGACAGACAGACAGACAGACAGACAGACCAAAATTTTTCGTCGAAGGTACCCAAGAAATACTATCGTCTTTAAAAGAAAAGTCCACAGGTGCTGTTCGTCTCAAAAGGAAAAAAAGTCAAAGCCGATCAATGCCACCCCCCACTCCTACTACTCTGCTGAAACACGTGCAAAAGGCTTTGAAAAAAAAAAGAAAAAAGCAAGCCCAGACGCGCCTTTTGTCAGCCGCACAACTTAGATGTACACTTCAACATGAATAGCGAGTGCAGAATGACAAACCTGCTTGCGCACTAAAAGTGTGGTGCTGGCATAGGAAGCGATGTAGTCCTTACAAAGTTATCATTATTTATGATTTTCTGTATACTAGTACAATATAAGAATTTGACCTACAATTTCACCAGGAATAAATATTCCTTGAAGTATAGAAAATTCTTTTTATGAGCCTAGTAAAAAAACACACTAAAAGCATCACGCTGACGCCCGTGCTGCCACCCTCGACGTTTCCACCCCCGACGCTGCCACCCCCGACGCACTGTTCGCACTACTCATCTCTCATATGGTTTGTGGTCGGTGAGCACGTGGACGGGCAGCGTGTTTCCGTATCATATCCCGAAACATGTGTAAGGAAAATGCGGTGCCGCTATTGGCTAATGAACGTCACATGATCTAAAGGTGCTTTCAGTCTGTTGTGTTTACTTTTGTTTCATTTTATAAAAGATGGTGGCACCCGCACACAGAGGTTTTTGCGAAGCTGGTTGAAGCCGCACGCCATATAAATTTGGTTTTTTTGCTGACATGGGTTACGCGCGGCTGCGCAGAATGTTTTACGATGGACGCAGTGGTTTTTAACCTTAATCCTGGAGTGTGTAGTGCATGCCCCTTGGTGCGCGATCATGTGTTTGACACGATGCAAGAAACTTTTGTTTCCGCTGCCGCGCTGAAGCCCCTGAATTGAGCCATCCGTGCGTCACAAGTTTGAAGGACGCCGGAATGTTCGGGGTTCTTGCTGCCAAATGTTTTCGCGGCTGTTGGCAATGTATACGCGGATCATTTGACGATGAATCACGTGGTGTTTGCGTGGATTGTGTAGCGATGAACGAAGTTGTGCACAACGTAAATTCGGAAGTGTGTACATGCCCGTTTGGCTTGTTGTTTATCAAGAGATCGTGTGTTTGCCATGACGCAAGAAACCCTAGGACTTGATTTCGCTGAGAGATGCGAGAAGATTCTTGAATATTATTTCTGTTGTCAAATCTTGGCTCTATTGCATTGCATTTAAACTTGATTCTATAGAAATGGTGAAAAGAAATGTGTTTATGAAATAGCGTCCTTATAAACTTTTAAGCTGCTTCTCATAACTGTACCTCATTTTTCGAAAGGCAGGGAGCACTCATCTCGCCACCTTTCATGTGAACTAATTTGATGTTAATCGGTGCTATGACTAGAGCGTGTTAAAGAACACCTTAAGTGTCCGCGTGCAATGCATCCGTCACACTGAATGACGCCTGCATAACCAAGTAGTAACACCAATAGATTGCCCATCAGGACCACAGTGTCGAAGCTAAAAAAGAGAAAGTACATTTAAGGGCTTGTTTTGTATTTTGGACAGAATAATATTGAGATCAAACAAGCATACGAAGCAAAAGAAGTAAATTTAGGGCTTGTTTTTTTTGCTAGACACAATATTAATAAAATCTAACGCAGAATCATTAATGATGGCGTGATGGTCTCTTAGATCTCAATATTGTTGTGTTTTAAAAAAACAAGCACTTTAATGTACTTCTTTACTTCAATCATAGCGAGGCTCTCGTTCTTACAAAGTTGGTGCCTTCAGGTAGTATACGAGGAATTATTGATCGGCTGCCAACTCGTAATAGCCTCACAGACTATGCGACACCAAACAGACGTGAAAACAAGCGTTCCACACTCACCGTCATTGCTACTGGCCCCACTTCCACATTACATTTACATGTACCTCAGTAAGTGGATGGGTAAATGGCCGCCGTGGTAACTCAGTTGGTAGAGTATCGGACGTGTTATTCGAAGTTTGCAAATTTGGTCCCTACCCACAACAAGTTATCTTTTAGCCTAATTCTCTTTCTTCACATTTACAATACGAAATTAAAACAGGGTATATTGTAAAACGAAGGACATTTAACAAGCTCAGCAACGTAGGCAGAAAAAGAAAAAACCCGACTGCCTAGGAACAATTGGCAGACAGCGACTCAAAAAATGGTGTGCCTGGAGAATGTACCCATATTTTGTAAAGTCCTGCAATACCGAGAGCTGATACACGATAGTGAGAACATTTCTGCTGTAAGAAATATCTATATATATGCATCTCTCCACAACTGCCTTTCAAACCTGCAGGAATTACACAGCTAAACAATGCACATACCACGTGCACTCACAGTGCCGAAAGAATGACATATAATATGGTATTTCAGCACACGCTCTTCTTAGATAATGCAATGTTCAAAGTTTACTCATGACAATAATATAACAATGCTAAATGTCATTTCCTCTTCAAAAAGCGTTTGTTTTTCCTTTACACGCGTATAACGTAAACGTACACTGTTTACTCAGAAGTAAATATTACTCGCCCAACAGGACATATTTCTTGACTTGAAACCAATGAAAGCACATACAATTCTTAACGTGGAACCAACAGCACCTAGAGCCTCTTTGACATCGAAACTTTCTGATATTTTCCTCCATAATAAATTTCTTATTCAGTTGCATACTGTTTGTAGTTCTTTATCAGGCTAGCTTATTAGCCACTAAGAAGATCGCTAGTACCATATTGCTTACTGAAGGCTCAATATTTCTTTGAAGATTCAGTTTCTTGATGCAGGCCAAAAGAAAACTGAAGTTGCTTCAGTAAGCTATTACCATTTGTTATTACAAAAAAAAGCATCTGTTTTGAAAGTAGGCAATAAGGTATATAGATGCCATAGTAATTTTTCTGGAAAAAATGTTGACAAATGTTGAACAAATGTTGAACAAACTAGGTTGATTGACAGGTCAGGTAAGCTATCCAGTGAATAAATTATGATACGTTTGGCATTGCTTGGCACTGTGGCGCAGCAGCGGCACAGTGAACCGACGACTGATTGCAACTCTGCTCTTCCACAGATATCAAGAAACCCGGTGTATCGGCGAAGTATCTCAAGGTTTTCCCAAGCTGTACAGAAACTACATTCGGATCGCTGACGGCTCATCGAATTCTAATTCTGCGGGGCCCTGCGAACCATTCGGTGAAACGTATAAACCTGGACACTTCGTGCATCCTCGTAGTTGGCAGCAGCGGTGGCACAGTGCTCTGTCCTCTTGTGTCGGTCTGCTCGGCCGTTTCTTCTTCCCCGTAATGTGCTATACCAGTTCAAGTACGACGAACCAACTCGCCCAATCTTCAACACTCGTGGACAGTGAACGGACGACTGATTGCAACTCTGCTCTTTCGCAGGTTGGTAGTTCACTTCAGAACGCTTTTGTAAAATTTGTGGCAGTGCTGCTGCAGCTTGTAGTCCTGCTTGTTGCCTTTGTAGTCGCGGTGCGTTTCATCAGATTGTGCAGTAATTTCTGTGAAAGATGCTTGTCTTTCTTGTAAAAACGGTTTTGACTCACCTGACTTGGCGGTTCAGTGTGCAGAATGTTCTGCTTCTTACAATTTCGGAACCTGCTCGAGCCTCACAGAGAAATATTACAGATCTAAAAGCGTAGCAGCTGGACAGAAGTGGGTGTGCCAAACTTGTAAGGCTGTAAAAACTAACAAAGTGGCTCAGGTGGATACGACTGCGATGAATGAAATGGCTGAGTTCAGACTACTTTTGTGCAATATAAACCAAGAACTTGACAGCCTAATGCCATTGAAGGAGACTGTGTCTAACATTAAAGGAGCGGTTCAGATGATGTCATAAAAGTATGATGAGGTTTTAGAGCGACTGGAAAGGCAGGAAACATCAACTAGGGACATAAAGCACAAATGAACGCGATTGAGACACAATGCAAAAAAAACGTTTAGATGCGAAAAACTTGCTGCGAACGGAACCGAATCACTTTGAGTGGCGAAACAGAAAGCTTAATTTGGAATTTCATGAAATTCAGGTAACTGAAAGTTAGAACCTACTGCAGAAGGTGAACAACTTGGCTGAGGTGATGAGTCTGCCAAGACTCCCCGATCTAGAAATCACTGCTATCCATCGTTTGCAAGCGAGACCATGAAAAGTTCCAGGTATAACTGTGAGGTACACAAGACAGGCAGTTAGGGACCAGTGGTTAGAAAAGTGTCACAATTTGAGAGAAAATGATTGTGGAGTGATTGTGCTGGAGAACTTGACCAGTTACAACAGGCAGTTGCTTAACGCCGCGAAACAGTGGGCAAAGGACAGTGGCTTTCAGTATGCGTGGCACAAGAATGGAAAAGTCTTCGTGCGTAAAGTCAATGGCCAGCAGGCTGTCCTTGTGCGAAACGTGAACGACTTTCTTCCATAATGTTGTTCTTTTCAACTGCAAACTTTTGCAAATATTCTCGTGGTGGATGAAACAAAAAATGATATATTTCTTTCGCAAGAACTAAATGTCATTGGCTCCACTGAACATAAAAAAATCCTTAAAATGTTTGCATTTATATGTGCGTTCTCTTAAAAATAAAACAGAGGACATTCAATTTTCCAGCATGGCTTTTTCTTCACGTACGACGCCATACTGGTTACTGAAACGTGGTGCAAAGATAACAATGAAGCACTTCCTTTCACTTCTTATCAGTCTGGTTGTTTAAATCGCCCAACGCATCGTGCGGGTGGTGTCGTGTTACTGTTGAAGGAAGGCATGCAATGTGAATTGCTTTCTGAATTTTGTGTTAAGTGTGATGATTTCGAAATGCTTACAGTTCGATCTGGTAAATTTCTTTTTTCTGTGTGTTGGAGGTCACCAGACAGATACCTTCATGGCTTGTTTTGTTTCTACGAGGCGCCTTTACATTTTCGTTAGATAATGCTTAATTTTTGTTATCGGGAGGGGACTTTATCATTTATAAGTTATGCAATTCTACCACACAACAATTTACGAACGCCATTATTGCATCAAACGGCTTTAAAAATGTCATTAGTTCACCGACCAGGATTACAGAAAACAGTGCAACTTTACTAGATATGTTCAATACAAATGCCAACGAGAATAGCATCTTTGCAGGAGTTCTGTCTGAGGATATTTGCGACCATCTTTCTATCATCCTCTTTATTAAAAGAAGCACCTTACAAAAACGTAAGAAGCGGACGGTAACCATTCAAGATATTTCTGAATCTAACCTAACAGCTTTTAGAAACGAACTGCTTGATAGTAGCCTTACTGAGATCCTTTCGATAAAAAACGCGAACCAAGCTAACAATACATTCTTAGACAAAATCTTGAATATTTATAAACGTCACTTCTCCGAAAAACAACTTCGTTTGAACAAGAGAACCCGTAGGCCATGGATGACCTGGGACTTCCTCAACAAAATTAAACATAAAAATGAACTTTACCACCAATTTCTTGTGAATAAAATTTCTGGCATTTTAAAAGAATATATATTATGCAGAAATAGATTAAGTAAGGAAATCAGCAAGCGCAGACTGCACTAAATACATACCAAATTAGAAACCAGTGCAGATAAGACTCACGCCTTATGGACGAAGCTGAACTTATTTTTTAACCCTGGTACAACACGGGCAAGTGTTTAGAATCTGACTATAAATGGGCGCAGCCTATCAGGAGCTGAACTTGCATATATAATCAATGATCACTTAGTCAATAATACGCATAATGAAACGTCTAGTGATTGTATCCAATTTATACCAGATCACAATTCATCCTTCATATTTTTTGAGCCTGTAGTGGACGAAGATGTTTATTCCGTTTTCTCGCAACTTAGAACTACATCATCTCCTGATGTTGATGGTATGCATATTAGACACATTAAATATGCGCTAGATATTCTTGTTCCTTATATCACTCACATATTCAATCTCTTTTTTTTTTCAAGTGCAACGTTTTCCGAAAGAATGCAGACAACAAAAATGAGTGTTTTGTTTGAAGAAGGCGACAAAATGATATGCAAAACTGCAGACCCATATCTATTCTTCCAGCGTTTTTGAAAGGTTTAGAAAAGCTAATGCACCGTCAACTGTACCAATTCTTAGAAAAACACAACATGATTTTCCCAACTCAGTTTGGTTTCAGGAAACATCGATCTGCGGAAATGGCGTTATTAGAACAAAAATAGTACATAATATCTGAATTTGAAAACAAACGTGCTGTTCTCGGCATGTTTGTTGATTTTAGGAAAGCCTTCGACAACATTCAGCATTCCACGTTGTTTAAAAAGTTGCAGTGCTATGGAATTCGTGGTCATGCACTAGACCTAATAAATACTTACCTTAAATATCGCAAGCAGGTGGTTGAAAGAGATAGAAAATTTTCAGAGCTGAAGCCGATTACTAAAAGTGTACCTAAGGGAAACATCCCGGGACCCCTTCTTTTTATAGCCTATATAAATGAGTTACCTCGTATTCATCCAGATGCTAAATACGTCTTATATGCCGATGATATCAGCGTGTTTGTTTTGAGCTGAAGATAGTATCGCGCTTGAGGAAAAAATGAACCATTTTCTTGTGAAACTAAAGCTCTGATCATGCTGGAATAATTTAAACATAAACACGAGTAAAGCAAAGGTGGTACTATTCCGACCTAAAAGCAAGCCCGTTAATGAAAACCTACATCTCAAGTATGGCGATTACTATATTGAGCTTGTAAATAGTATAAAAATTCTTGGTGTTACATTTTCGAGCAATATGCGTTGGAGTAAACACATTGATAGTGCTCTGAGTGAGTGATCTCGCGTAGTGGGTACGGTGTACAGTGGCAAAACTGTTCTACCATACAATGTGAAACTCTTACTGCACAAATCACTTTTCTATTCACACCTCACCGATTTTTTTCTCGGTATGGGCAACTACAACTTACACGAGCTTGCAAAAAGTGTACCTGATGCAAAAGAAGTATATTAGAATGATTTTTCACGTGAAGTATGATGCTCACACTAGCGAATTGTTTAAACAGACTGGAATGCTACCCGTACATCGTCGCTACGATTTCAAGTTAGCATTGACAGTCAGGCGTCAATTGAAAGAAAGTTGACATTTTTGTGTGACCTCTCAAAACTGAAGCCAAATATTACATTGTTTAAAATACGAAATAAAGAAACATAAAAAATAGAAACTTCAAGAACAAGCTACTTTACAGATGAGTTATCCTACATAGTTCCGACGTTACTTAATAAATAAGTGAAAGCTGGCATAGGTTTTTCACACTGTACCAGATTCAATTGCGCGATATAAACACGTTTAGTTTTTAAAATTTCTTTGCAGTTGCTGTATTATCATGGTTGCTATTTTTTTGGAAATTTGGACTTGATTTTCACATCTTTATTTATTTTTTATTTATTTATCTATTTTGTTTTCTTGTTATTGTTGTGGACTTCACAGTGCTGATAGTTTGCCCCACTGCTGTCGTGCTGAAAAGTAGCTGTGGGGATTTGTCAAGCTGCCTCTTTTGCAGAGTGGCTTTTACCTGCAGCTGTCCTTCATCAAACTTTTATTGAAAAATAAACATTATTATTATTATTTTATATTATTATTATTATTATTATTATTATTATTATTATTATTATTATTATTATTATTATTATTATTATTATTATTATTATTATTATTATTATTATTAAACAGTGTACTTACCAGTTATATATACACAGAGGGGGTCAAGAAGGGTCGAAATGCACATTAATCATGTCATGCTTTTTAAAACGCATTTGTATCCTACACAGATGCCAAGGTGCTCTATAAATGCCACGACATGACAAGCAATCAGTACGCAATATTATTGCTTTTAAATTTCTTGTATTTATGTTACCTGTAATAAATTGGACAATATTATGTCAAAAAAGACAAGTAGCCATTTGCACTACCATAACAGAGCTGAGCTATTTGGTTTGTCTTCCTGTTAAGAGACAGGACATCGAAACTTGAACACCAGAAAAAAATAAAAGTACCACAAATGCTGACTAACAACTGAAAAGATGCACAGCAGCAGAAAAGAAAGCAGACATTTGAACTTGCCTGCGCATATCTCATGTGTCCGTGTTTGTATGTCGCGTATGTTAACTTTGCGCTTGTAATAACTATAAACCAGTAGTAAAAATTCTAACCTACACATTTTCACTCCAGTTCAACTACTTAGTCAAATCTTTATTGCTTCAGTACTAAATTGCAGCTCTATTCTTTTTTCCTAAGAACTAAAGAATATGAAAGAATTTCTTCTAAAAGGTTCGTAGACAAACTGCAGGTAATCCATGATTTCTTACCTTTCTTGGGAGCCCTTACAAAGTAAATTTTAAGCATTAAGCTAGGCGCATTTTAATTAATAAAACAAAGTTTTCACAAGTCTCATTTATACTGCTAGATATACATACATACATAAATTTAATGAAGAAATCGTGTTTCTAAGTAGTCCTAGGTCTCCGTAGAGGTTAACATGTGTCTAATGTCTCAAAAGAAAACGACATACTTTTCAGTAACTCCATTGTCAGCTAGCGTATCTTCATGTGCAGAGTCATGTACTTTTTTCTGTAAACCTCATGCTGTGGTTCCTAAATAACTGAGACATTTTTATAGGTGGGACCAGTTCATCTGGTAGTATTGTTGTTTTGAATAGTGGAGGGTGTTGGGCACAGCAATAGAAATGTGTCCCAATACAAACTAGATTTTGGACAAGTTTATTTACTAGAAGTTGATGTAAAATATATTTATTATATTACATTGGAAACTGTTAAGCGTGACCTCACCATTATTGCAATCGGGGAAAAACCGTCAAAAGACACACGGGTGGTGCTACATTATGGTATATTCTGCAATGGAATAATAAACAAAATTTCCAGTGAAATCTCCTCGCTCTCTTCTGAAAATGAAAATAGGAGCAAGACAAGCGCAATTAAAAGAAAACAGCAGACTACAAGGTCTAAGCTTTTACAGCCTCAAAAACTTTGCAAGGTATTCCTCTTTGAGCATCTTTAAACAACAGCAACTTTCTTTTTTTCATGTCATTGCTGGTAGTAACTTCCACACCTAACTAGCCCAATGGAATATGTTTTCTTCTGAACTATTCTTATTAACAAGTAAACCCCTCCACGCAAATTGGCACGCATCTTAACTTGCAGTCTCAAGAATGCAGCCCACACGCTTCGGCCTAATTTCTACAGCGTACGGCTTCAACGAGCTTCACCGGCGTATAAGAAAACTAGCGTTATGCTAGCGTCTATGTGCGCCACCATGTTGCATAAAAAAAGCAAAACAAAAAGTCCCGAAGCGCGTTTAGATCACGTGAGTCTCTATTGAAAAAAAACGAATGGTGAGCATGGTATAAGCCACCACCCACTATAATGAATTATTGCTTTGTGTGAATGCTGGAAAAACGTCCACTATGGTGTATGGTGGGATATGGTGGACACTGCAGTTCCGGCAACGCTTGAGCGCAAAATGGCGACAGAATCACCGTGACGAGCTGCCACAAAAATAAAAAACGATTCTTTAAAAACGATGATGTAAAAAAACATCTGGTAAAATAACAGGCTATTGCAGAGATTCGAACATGCAACCTACGGATTCTCAATCGAGTATTATAACTACAGCGCCATGCAAACATTTTTTGCGTGGTATTAATAAAGACAACTGTGAAGTCAAACAGCTTTCTATAGTGGAGTACCAGTCCGGTCTAAATCTAGCTCGTCATAAATGTTTTTGAGGTGGATAGCCATTTGAATGAAGTGTGTGCTTAGAGAGGTGGCGGGCTGTGCATTGTGGTCTTGCATTCGTGTCTTCCACAAGCTGTGCATACCCATGAAAAAAAACATATCAAATGGTGCTTCATCAAGCGCTGCTGGTAGAAGATAACGTACTGTGTGAGAATTAATGACGAAACGTTTTTTTAGTGCTCGCTGAATTGCATTCTAAAACAGTATGGCATCTTTTAAAACAGTATGGCATCTTTCAAACAAAGCAATGTTCAATCGTTTCCGGCACATCACATAGACGGCAGTTAACAGACGGGATGAAAATACCCTTTCTTACTAACCATGCGTTTACCGCCAATGTTTCAGAGTGGAGTTTATAGAAGAATGTTTGTGAATTCGGTGGAATGTACATTTTGCGCACTCGCTTCAACACATCGTGGCCTGGAGTACAGTGTGCGGTACAATGGAGGTGGGAAGAGTGTACTCAAAAGGTCCTTATACAGCACTTTGCGTGATACTGTGTAAAGCTATTCTACAGAAAAATGAGCTTCAAGGAACTAAACTGTGAGGTAAACTTCCTGCATGAATCTCCACAAGCATGGGCGTTCGGAGAAATTCTATGAAACAATTAAATCTGGTAAGCAATCAACGATTGTAACCTGCAAGAAGGAACAGATCACAGGATGGGAATTGTCTCCAAAAAAGAAAATCGGGACACCATTTGCTATAGATAAAAGTGTTTTAACCCTAACCCACCCTCGATAACTGGCTTGAATATATTATCACGACGCATGGGCTCAAAAGTCGAAGACCATATGAAAGTAGTGAAAATCCGATGAAAGCGTTCTATAAAGACTGTTGTACAATGAATAAGTTGCAATACATAGTAAAGGTTTGTTGCTAAGAAAGTATTGCAAGCTTCAGCTCTCCCAAAGATTGAAGGTCGATGGGGAACAAATGTCGGGGCCTTTCGTTCAAGCTTAGGGACGCATTCCTTCCAGTAACACGCACTCAATCTATATGCATGCAATGGTACACCGCGGTATGTTGGAGGAGTTATTTCACAATTAATCCCAGAAAAGTGGTTCGGTGCGCAACCCCACAAGCCAAACCACAGTCCTAAGCTTCTGGAGGCATTTAAACGAGCTCCTGATAATACGCCAAACATTTCAATAGTATGTACTACATTTTCGACACTTGGCTTATCTGTGCAAAAGAATGCAACGTCGTCTACATAAACTAACACTTTAACTTCACTGCCTAATATACTGAAGCCACGAATGCAACTCGACTATATTATGCTTAAGCAGAGTGGTTCTAAATAAAGTGCAAAAAGAAGAGGTGACATCGGGCATCCCTGTTTTACAGAATAGCGAATAGAAACATGCTTGGAGAGTTGACTATTAACTTTTAGACGAGTTGAGCATTCATTATGGCATAGTTTAACCCCTTTAAGAACAACTTTGCCAACATTGGCTTGTTCGAGAAGAAAAAAAAAGGGAGGAATGACGAACACAATCAAAAGCTTATGCAAGGTCTACCTGTAGCATTGCAAGATGTTTTTAAAAACCATGACAGTATTGAAGCACTGTTCGAGCGACATGTATATTGATTTGTATGGATCGACCACTGATCGCACATGCCTGATGAGACCCAATGAGAATCGACATAGCAAATTGCAACCTACTTGCTAATACTTTTGCGAAAGTCTCGAAGTCCAAGTTTGACAGCGATATTGGTCTGTAGCCCTCGACGAAGCGAAGTTTTTCCCTGTGAGTTGTTTTTGGTATTAACGCAGTGTGACTTTTTCGAAAGGATTGTGGGAGTGTATTTATGTCATAACTCTTTAAAAACATTCAGCAATATAGGAGCAAGCGTTTTCTTGAAAGCTTTGTAAAATTCGCCTGATATGTCATCAGGGCCCGGTGTTTTCAGTAAAGGCAAGTTGTCAATTGCTTGCTCGATTTCATGTATAGTAATGGGTTTATTATTTACTGCACAATCATTGTCTTTCAAAGGATTCACAAGAGAAACAAAACTAGCCTTGAGATGAGCGTCAGGATCATCAGAGGGAGAGCTAAATAAAGTGTTATTGTACTTTTCGAACGCCTAAGTAATGTCTCTATTATCTTTTATGAGCACATATTTAACATACAAGTCTGGAATAACTTTAGAAATCGCGTGGCGTTGCTCATCAAGTAAAGCTTGGCGCCTTGGTTGCTCAGAATTTAAGGTGCGCATATTGTGAAATCTAATACGTGCCCCATAGCATCATATCTCTGTAGTTAGCAATTAATATTCTTGATGTTTTTGATGTAATTTCCCGATATTTCTCATTCCATCTCATAAAGATTGCAAAGACATTAGAAAGTATCTTTTCATAATTTTTTATATAGAACGACTTAACAGCCCCGATTTCTAAAGCTATAGGGCGAACTTCTTGTTTAAAAAGCTCCCAAGCAGCGAAGATATGCAAACCAATCGAAAAGAATTGCCTCATTGCCATCTTCATATCTCTATAGTTAGCACCTAATATTCTTGATGTTTTTGATGTAATTTCCCGATATTTCTCATTCCATCTCATAAAGATTGCAAAGACATTAGAAAGTATCTTTTCATAATTTTTTATATAGAACGACTTAACAGCCCCGATTTCTAAAGCTATAGGGCGAACTTCTTGTTTAAAAAGCTCCCAAGCAGCGAAGATATGCAAACCAATCGAAAAGAATTGCCTCATTGCCATCTGGACACGATTCATGAAATACTGATGACGGAGGAGCTTCACATTCATTTTCCTACGGGCCTACTGGGGACGGAATTGTTTGTGACGATTTCAACCAATTTGTGCCATAACAATACACTGGTCTGAGAATGATACAGCTTTGGTGCTGCAGTACGTTTTACGAGATAGGAGTGATGAGGACACGTAACTCCGGTCAAGGCGAGCATGAGAACTGCCCTGCACTCTTGTATATGTCGTTGCCCGATTCCAGACCCCGATGTCAATTAGTCCTGCATTATCTACAATACCGGATAAAAGCTCGCCACTCCTGTCTCTCTTTCCAGAAGGATTAATACGATCAATAACTTCACATACGCAGTCTAAATCTCTCTATACGTACCGTGCATCTGTTGACGACAAATAAATTGCGCACTTTTTAGAATAAGTCAAGTCATTTCAGAACCTCATTAAAGCATATGGATGGATTATTCACCATGGCGCTCCTTGCAACAAAAAATTACAGCATACATACCTACACTCTTCATCAACACTAGTGCAGATTGCTGAACAAGGTAGGCTTTTTCTCAGAAACAACCAACAGGCCGCGAATAAACCTTTTGCATGTGAGACACACATAATATACTGGTACAGGAAAGGCCGCGGGGCCTTCTTGGTCTCTTCCTTGTTCTTGATCTTTGTCGTTTGGATGGCGACAAAGTCGAGACGCTATCGATAGAGAAGTCTGCGGAGCTGTGCCTGTTTCTGCGAAGACCTAAGGCCGCGTACGTTCCAGGTAGCAAAGATGAGTCGCTCAGACTGCGCCAAGATGACTACCTTCCAATGCGCTTATCGTCCCTCTTGATCAGTACCTAGAGTTGGCACTAAGACTTACCGTGAATCCCCACCAGGCCTCCTATATAGGGATTGGCGACACTTCCTCTTGGGCATGGACTTTCGACGAAGGCGTCACTTCCTAGTCATGACGCTGGGTCACTTCCTTTGCTTGAATCCAAGGTGTACGATGCGCGACACTTCGGTATTGCTGCTTCCATAGAAATCTGCATATCATCTTCTGACACTTCACCATGATGAAAAAGCTGCTGCGGAGCTGCAGCGCAAGCAGGTGAAGAACTTTCTGTGGGATCCAGCCCAGAGTTTCTGTCTTGTACTGGCGGCTCTACGGCATCTTTATAGATCAGTGATACAACATTCTTCATAGGAATTTCTACTTGTGCTAGGGGTTGTGCGGAGCCATTTTGTGTATGCTGCTTGCATGATTCACTTGGCTGTTTGCACGCAGAAGCTTCAACTGTTTCAAGAGCTTGTGAATTTCTTTCCTATTCTGGAACTTTGTGGTAGAGCCCGCAGCATCTTAAACTGACGGAGTGTCTCCTGTTGCATCCAGAACCTCGGTGGCGTCCATATTATGCTCTTGTAGACTATCATCTGGCTGTTTCTTGCGCTGTCACAGCTTGTTAGCGTTTGTCATTACACAATCCTAAGTCAAATGACCGAAGCGTTGAGAGTTGTCACAGCGATCACCGAAGGCAAAGTGGTATGCAGCAGGACGAGGCTTTGCACTCCGCAGACAACAAGAATATGAGGAATATCAGCAACACAAACTCCATCAGCAAGGCACAAAACAACATCCCCATTTAGCATCCGCATTCGTTCCATGTGCGCTACTTTCCAGCTTTCTTGTGATATTGTCTCGACCTTCCCAAAACCTTGCAGTGCTTCGCAAACATAGGCATCCCCCAAGCGCTCAGGAAGCCCCATTAGCGTCACCTTCACTTCCGTGGGCTCCGTGTCAATAACGAGGCATCAACGACTTTTGACGTAAAAATTTGCCTCTTCTGACCAACTTTGTTTTCGTCAGCGTTGACTTGCATGTTACCATCCAAACATGAGACATTTGAAATTGACCTATGGAGCTTATTTCCTTCAAGTGATTGATCTCCCGAAAAGCATCTCTGAAATCTTGAATCCGGTAAGGGCAACCAGCTAAGCACTCATGTAGAAAAACAGAGTCCACAACAAGGTTACCGGTGGGAAGGCGAGGAAGTACAGCACGGTAGTCATTGCCGCTGGATTAAGCCTGATCAGCACTTTGGCCCATTGCCGATAAATTCTTTGAAGCGGAGAACATGAAAAACGTGACCGTTCAGAACGTCATCTTCGTCTTTGTCATATGACAGAACTCTCATGTTAAATAGCTATCTAACATACGAACTGACGGTTCAACTTTAGTTATGTTTGTCATCTACTCGCCGTAGACGAGATCTTCACCTGCTACAAAAATTTGCACATTTATTAAACACAAACAACTGCCGCCTGTAACAATCATCACTGCGACATTGTCATCAGCGCTATGTTTTTGTTACAATTCACAGCCACAAGAAACAGAAAAAAGCAAGTGGACTGGGGAGCATGTACAGTTTACCGGCGGGGTCTGCCAAATTTAATATCCGTTTTTTGCTCGTTAAAAAGACGACAATTGCTCAGGCTTTATGATGCCTCTAGGCTCAATTGCTATAGATACTCCCTCCTAATTGATGGAGTATTGGGATGCTTTTCGTGCAAAGTAGAGTGCAGTCGTGCCAGCGCCCTGCTGTAGCTCTATCGTTATCAACAACTACATAATGGCTTAGCCAAAACGAATGCAGTATGATGAGAACATTGTGCTGTCATATAGGTTCAGCAACCATAAGAAAGTGCGAAGTCTGTGTTCTCGCATGAGAGCCAGAGAAATGCCAGCAAGTACGAGCGGCGGCTGTCAGTGAGGGGAGACGTTCGTTCTCTGGAAGTTCTGGAATCGCGTCGCACCGATGTTTGTTGCTTCTTGATCGGACGCCGTACACAATAAAATATGCTTCATTTAGGGTAATTGATGTCATAGCTGCGCTGTATTGTCATTCTTACTCGTCGAGATCGATTATTCTGAATCCTAGAAGTGCGAATAACACAATTTTACAGGCTCGGGTAGTAGGCCTAACTTGTCGAGGATATCATGGTGGTAGAACATGTAGTGTACAGATACCATCTTGGTACACTTACTATATCGCCCGCCGTTATAAGCCCACCCATCATTTTCGTAGTGCTTCACAACATTATCGCGATGATGGGCAGAGCTTGTCAGCTTGGTACACCATGTGGCTCTCCATAGTAAGCACCACCCTTCATCTGCCTAGTGCTTCGCAGCATTATCGCAATCGTGGCCAGAGCCTACCATTATTTTCCACTATCTAGCCGCTACTCCACGTCATCGTTTCCACTATACCATCTTGTGTACACCATGCAACCCGTATGTCCCGGCATATTCACCATTATTTCCACTATACCCACTATTATTTCCACTACGCCCACTGTGTTATCCTGTATCCATCATAGTAGTTTTTCCAATAAGAATTGCCTTCAGCCAATAGCGGCGCCGCATTTTCTCGATACATCTCCTGAGATATGACACGGGAACACGCTGGTGGCCAAGGCAGTGTACCATGTCTTGCTCGAGCGTGTGTTTCCCAGGTTTGTATTTCTACTTATTCGTCATGGAGTTTAGTGTATGTTGAACCTTCAAGAGCCCTATTGAAAATCTGGGTTGGTGGGTGCTGGAATCATTGGTGGATATGGAGAAAATAATAGTGTATATGGCAAAAATATTAGTAGATATGGTGGAAACTGTAGTGGGCATAATGGCTGATGACGGCGACAGTGGAAAAAATAAAGGCAGATGGTGGTGATGTTGGAAAACACCGGCTGATGACGGAATGAGGGGGAAAATGGTGGCAGATGGTGGTGGTGGTGGCGAACGAATGGTGGGGACGGCGCAAAATGCCGGCTGATGGTAGCGAGGCAAAACATTTTTGGCGGAAGGCTTGGTGAGCAAGGCGGATGAGGGTGGCGTGATGGAAGCTTGGTGGATAATGGTGGCATGATGAAAAAGCAATTGACAGTATGTGAAATTATTATTTTTAGCGCTTAAATCTTGTATGCGCAGAAATATATGTTTATGGTGAAAAGAAATTAACGCTGCTCATCACGCTTTCTAGCACGTTTATTTTTTTTTTGTTCTAGCGATGTCAACAAGGCTTCATTTTTTGTGGAGCGTAGAGTGAATATATGTTAACATTTCGCGCACGTACTTTCATCAGTTTTATATCCACGATGTGTTTCTTTGTCGTAATGTTCAGAAGAATAGAGGTGGCACTGTGAACAGTGATAATATATGTTTTGAATTAGCGTGCAGTGTTCGAGAAATAAATGATCTCCACTTCGCAATTGCCCCTTTCATTGTTAGAGCAGAACACAGCGGGGATTTGATGTCACCACGCTATAGAAACGCAACGCTGGCAATTCTTGCACACTCTATTGCTTGAGCCGTACCTTTAAGTTAACAAAGGGCGTGCGAATATGCATAAACTTTCACTTTCGACATGCGTCGAGACGAGCCCCAGCGAATTCGACTTTCACACTTCTGTTCTACTTCCATGATTTTCACCAAAGAGTAATCTTACTGTCCGAGCCTGTACAAGTTTCATCGGCGCTGCTGAGTTTCAGAATGCACAATTTTGACGAGTAAAAATGACAATATAACACATATGTGGCATCATTTACCTAAATGAAGCCTTTTTTATTGTGTACGGTGTCCGCGCAAGAAGCGACAAATATTGATGCGACGCGCTTGCAACACTTTCGCCAAATGTACGCTTCCCCTCACCGACAGCCGCCGGTCGCACTCGCCGGCACTTCACTGGCTCTTATGCGAGAACACAGTCAATTCGAATGCTTACTGAGCCAATGTAATACCATGATGTTTCTGGCGCACTGCATTCGTATTGGCCAAGCCATTATGCAGTTGTTCCAAACGACAGAGGAACAGCGGTGTGCTGGCACGACTGCGCTGTGCGTTGCGCGAAAAACATTACAATCAATTTTGTGGGAGTATCTGTCGAATGAGCATAGAAGCGTCATAAAGCCTGAACAGTTAGAGCGCCTGGTAAGGAGCGAGAAACGAATAATAAACTTGGCAGAAACCGCCGATAAACTGTAACTGCTCCCTATTCCAGTGAGTTGTTTATTTCTTGCGGTTGTAAATTGTAACAAAAACATAGCGCTGTTGACATTATGGCAGTGGTAATCGCTACAGGCAGCACTTGTTCGTGGTTATCAAATGTGCAAATGTTAGTAGCAGGTGCAGATCCCGTAAATATCAAGTAGGCGACAAACAAAACTGAAGCGTAAGAGTGAGTTTATGAGTTGACTACTTCTTTACCATCACAACCGTCATTTGTCGGCGTGGCGCAGTGGTTAGTGGGCTCAGTTAGAATCTGAAAGGGGCAAGTCCAATTCCGCGCTGTCGCACTTTTTTTGTGTGTGCTTTCTACAAGGATTTTTATACAAATATTTTTATTATTTCTTTAGTGGCCGCTCGTCATGGTGGTTCTGACGTTGCTTCGCGCTCCAGCACTGCCGGATGAAGAGCGCCATGCATCATGTGCTCCACCATGCGCCACTATACACCATGTGCCACCAACATTTCCACCGCCATAATCCCGCAAAATGGTGGATGGTGGAATCCACCAAAGGAATGGTGGACGTTTTTTTTTCAATAGGGAATGCAAAGTTGTTGATTTTGCTGCTAGATGGAACAAACACGACGTAAATAGGCCTTCAGCAGTCTGCAAGCCTGTTGCCTCTTCCGACAAAAGACTGAACATGCATCAGCTTGCCGGTGAGGGTGGCGAACTACGTCACATTCACAAACACATTTAATGCTCTTACATTGTGTAGGTAAGTACAGTCTAACTGTCACACCTGTCCCGTTTATTAGGGAGGCGATCGCCGGGCTAATTCCAAGGGCCGAAGTATCGGCCCCCCGAACCGCACCACGAAAGCGTGGGCAATTTAGAAGTCGTCCTTTTTGGCGCGCCAGCGGACGCCGGCCTTGGCCCAAAGAACAAGTCAGAGCCGAGAGTTGATAAACAAACAAATTATATTCTCAAAATTTGCAGATCCAAAACAATACACGAGAATGCACACTCCACAATAGTTACATACAATACGTCACCAATCAATCAACACACTACACAGTACAATTAGCCCCACTCGAACAACGGACACAGACAACAACACACACTACAATGCAGTCGCATGCATTGAACAACCAAGACACTCAAAGACTAAAGGGATAGAAAACCTATTCGGTCCAAAGTTCTTGGAACCAAAGTCTAGATGATACTCTTCCGAGAATCACTCACTCAAAGTCCAGCGTTGTTGTCGTTCCGCAGCTCTCGAAGTTTCTCTTCCAGGAAACCTCCCGTCTTCAATTGGCCACTCTTCCAACTTCAACTTCTTCGCCGGAACACGTCGGCTTCACACACGCAGCTGTTGCCCCGCGTCTTCGCTCGATAGCGGTAAACACACACTCTTGCCGGTAGCTCGAGTCGTCACCCCTCAGGTGGAAATCCTCTTCACCTCCGGCCTCGTCCCTACGGACCAAAGACTTCGCCGACTACACGGCGGAATCCCTACGCGCTCTGGCGCTCACTTCCGTCTCCTCCTGCCTTCTCGTCTCGGCCGCTCGATTAAATACCTTCCGCGCCACCTTCCAGAAATTTCTCATCATTTCGTCGGCGCGATACGCAACGAAGGCTGGGGAGAGGTGCGAGACGGTTCGACTGCCCTCTCCGGAGGATGATTCAACCCGGTTTGACCACGCCCCGTTCGTTCTAGAAAAATCGCGGGCTTGCTGGGCCGCCGATGCGGGGTGAGGAGGTTCGTCTGCGACGCCACGCTTCCGCGGGGAGAGCGCGCGCCCGGGGAGCCTTGGACGTTTACTTTCTTTTTTTTTCTTTTGACCTCGCGGCGTTTCTCCCGCCCGTTGTCGCAAGAATTTGGCGGCGCGCTCTTTTTTAGCGCTCGTTCTGTGACACTGCCCCCCACTTTAGGAATATTATCTCATAATATTCAAAACCACACAAACGAGCGCGAACAGTCACCACACATTCTCACAGACTGTAACACAATCCGTCGCTCATGACACTTCACATTCACAATATATCACTCAATACGATTGGACATTGTAATTCAATTACACAACACGTGAAAACACAACCACAAGCACATGAGTACAACACTCCACCACACATTCCCAACAATATAAATGTACAAAGTTCTCTCATTACAACAATGGTACAATACTATACATCACATCACAGCACAACACTTCGACACTTGTGACACAGGATAACACAACATTAACACAACGTATGGCACTCAGCACTGCCCAACACATTCTGATTCGACTTCAGCACTTATTCCGTGTACCTTGCGCGGCGCTTGCGCCCTTTCTTGCGGTGCTCGCTCGATCTCTTCTTGTGTTTCCACGTTCGGCGAGCCCTTTCCAACGACGATATCTGAGGCGTCGTCTCAGCCATCGCTGTCTCTTCCGACACCGTAAACGCGTCATTACATTCGACGGGTCCTGTCTGTTTATTTACCCGCTTGATCATGCCTCTACATTTTGCCCGGCTGGCCAACTCCGTCTCCTTTACACTGTCTGTCGGTTGAGGTCGTGCCGACGTAAGTCCGGTTGCTCGGCCCGTGAACTTATTCGACACGATCGTCTTCTCCTTCGCTGTCTCTTGCGCCGCAGCTTCACCTTGGGCTCTAGCGAGATCCGTCACGGGATGCTCCTCCACTGTATCTCGCGGCCGCTGTGTTGGCGAGGGCTCTATCTTCGGGTCTACTCCCAAACATTCTGGATCACTTGGCCCTCGCGCCCCGTCGATGTTTCCGATGACAAGGTCGTACAGGGGGGTCGTCATGCATAAAGCAGTAACCTTCCCGCTGAAGTACGGGGTTTCAATCTCAATTTCTGCTTCGGGAAGCATCCGAACCGTACGGTCAATTAGGCAAACCGGCTTCGTTCTGCCTGTCAACTCACTTTCCCGTACCAAATTTCTCTGCACGATAACCGTGGAGCTACCGGTGTCTCTTAGAACCGTAATCTTCTTGCCCGCAACTTTTCCAGGCAGTGTCGGCATTCCTTTCGTAACACCGGTTGGCTGTTTTGACATTACAGCACCAATAATAGGAATTTTCTCCCCATTTTTCAATTCTACGAATCCGTCGGTGGCGGCATTATTATCAGATTTCGGTGCCGCTTGCACACAAGATACCTGGTGAGTTTGACTCACTCCGTTCCGACAAGCGTCTGCTTTGTGCCCAGTCTGACCACACTTGAAACATTTTACTGCCGTAGGGCTCGTAAAGATCGTTCGACAGTTTTTCGCGCGATGACCCACTCGGTTGCACAGAAAACATCGCGGAATGCTCTCTGGTGCACGCTTCTTTTCTTCGGGAGCCAATTTCTTCGAATCATCGGGACACTCCTTCTTTACCTTGGCCAAATTAGTTCCACCTTGCGCTTCCAAGAATTGATCAGCCAATTCAAGCATGTCTTCAAGTGAGTCAGCCTTCCTCTCTTTCAAATACAGCGACAGGCTTGGGTGGCAACTAGTAAGAAACTGTTCTCTAATTAGGAGCTCTCTAAGTTCATCGTACTCCTGCGCTGTCCCTGAAAGTTCAATCCATCTGTCGAAATAATGGCAAAGTCGGGCGGCATACTGCGTAGCCGTCTCACCATCTGCTGGCTTTCCTGTCCTAAATCTGTCCCGGAATCCTTCCACGGTAAATCTAAATCGCTTCAACAGAGCAGCTTTCACCTTTGCGTAGTTGGCTGCATCGGTCGGCGTCAGCCTACCGTACACACTGAGCGCTTCTCCACTCAAGCAAGTACTCAAAGCAGTTGCCCATTGATGTTCTGGCCAATTCTGGCTCTTCGCAATCGTCTCGAATCGGTGAAGGTACGCGTCAAGGTCGTCCTTCCTTTCATCAAACGCCACGAGCAGCTTGCTTGGGTTCAAGCGGAAGCCATGATCTTCCCGTTCGCTGCTTTCAACTCTAGGTTGCACGGGAGTTTCACTTCGCTGTTGCAAACGGAGCCGCTCGAGTTCAATTTCGTGCTGCCGCTGCCGTTCCCTTTCAGCCATCTCCGCTTCTCTTTCTTCTTTCAGTTGTCGCTCCATCCCTTCTCTTTCTTCTCTCGCCCTTTCGGCTGCCAGCTTCTCTCTCTCCAGCTCCAACTTCAATTGCTGTTCTCTTTCTTCTTTCAGCTGTCGCTCCTTGGCCTCTCTTCTCTCTCTCTCGCAGCTGCCAACCTCTCTTTCTCCAACTCAGCTGCTTTTTCTTCCTTGGCCCTCTCAGCTTCCAACCTCTCTCTCTCCACCTCAGCTTCTTTTTCCGCTTTGGCTCTTTCGACCGCCAACCTCTCTTTTTCCAGCTCGGCTGCTTTTTCTTCTTTGGCTCTCTCTTTTTCTTCTTTTTCCTTCTGGGTGACCCACTTCCGTAGTTCGGCGCCAGAAAGACCCATCTTTTCACCAAGAGCAACTAACTTTTCGAGATCCATTGCGTCTCGCAACTCACAAATAAAACCTTGCCGCGTGCAAAAAGTATCTGCCTAGATCAGTCTATCGGAACACTCCCCTGCACTCGTTAACGAGAACACTGAACAACACACAAAATCGTTCCGATAGCACTATCAACAACTCGAGGCTCTTTCTCACTACTTTGAACACACTGTACACCAAAAGGTCCTGTTTCGCGGACGCCAGATTAATTGTCACACCTGTCCCGTTTATTAGGGAGGCGATCGCCGGGCTAATTCCAAGGGCCGAAGTATCGGCCCCCGGAACCGCACCACGAAAGCGTGGACAATTTAGAAGTGGTCCTTTTTGGCGCGCCAGCGGACGCCGGCCTTGGCCCAAAGAACAAGTCAGAGCCGAGAGTTGATAAACAAACAAATTATATTCTCAAAATTGGCAGATCGAAAACAATACACGAGAATGCACACTCCACAATAGTTACATACAATACGTCACCAATCAATCAACACACTACACAGTACAATTAGCCCCACTCGAACAACGGACACAGACAACAATACACACTACAATGCAGTTGCATGCATTGAACAACCAAGACTTTCAAAGACTAAAGGGATAGAAAACCTATTCAGTCCAAAGTTCTTGGAACCAAAGTCTAGATGATACTCTTCCGAGAATCACTCACTCAAAGTCCAGCGTTGTTGTCGTTCCGCAGCTCTCGAAGTTTCTCTTCCAGGAAACCTCCCGTCTTCAATTGGCCACTCTTCCAACTTCAACTTCTTCGCCGGAACACGTCGGCTTCACACACGCAGCTGTTGCTCCGCGTCTTCGCTCGATAGCGGTAAACACACACTCTTGCCGGTAGCTCGAGTCGTCACCCCTCAGGTGGAAATCCTCTTCACCTCCGGCCTCGTCCCTACGGACCAAAGACTTCGCCGACTACACGGCGGAATCCCTACGCGCTCTGGCGCTCACTTCCGTCTCCTCCTGCCTTCTCGTCTCGGCCGCTCGATTAAATACCTTCCGCGCCACCTTCCAGAAATTTCTCATCATTTCGTCGGCGCGATACGCAACGAAGGCTGGGGAGAGGTGCGAGACGGTTCGACTGCCCTCCCCGGAGGATGATTCAACCCGGTTTGACCACGCCCCGTTCGTTCTAGAAAAATCGCGGGCTTGCTGGGCCGCCGATGCGGGGTGAGGAGGTTCGTCTGCGACGCCACGCTTCCGCGGGGAGAGCGCGCGCCCGGGGAGCCTTGGACGTTTACTTTCTTTTTTTTTTCTTTTGACCTCGCGGCGTTTCTCCCGCCCGTTGTCGCAAGAATTTGGCGGCGCGCTCTTTTTTAGCGCTCGTTCTGTGACACTAACATTGCTGGTGGCGTTTTTAACTCCCCAATTTTGCGCTTGTTCAAGGCATGCGCTATGTGTTTTCGAGCAGCTGGCTAATTGTCTTTTTAAGTGCGAATGCACTTTATAAGCGACCATGAATTCTTCGTCTGCGGTGCGCCTCGTCTTCTCCCCTAGCAACGGCGCGAGAAGCCGGGAAGAGCATCTGTAGCAACGGTGCAGCGACGTCACACACCACGTGATTGCGCGTGCTCCACCCTCCGCTCCATGGCTGCGCGTGCCTGTGCAGCCACGACTTGCTCGAGATCGGCAAGTCGTCATAGGTACGGATCCATCGCAGGCATGAACCTCGACTGCGATACCTCCAACAACGAGTACAACGCAATCGAATGTGAGCATTGCACGTGTCGTAAAAAATGTCGCGCCAGTTGAAGACAAGGCAGCGCGGTGAAGGGCCCGTGATGACGAGAGCAAGCTGGTGAAGCGGGCCATGGACATAAACATCATTATAGTGCGAATTTACTCTCACAAATACGCGTAAACTCACCGAGATTTACCGAGAGGGTCTAATGGATCCTGGAAATCGCAATGCAACCACACGAGGGAGCTTACGTTAACTCACTGGCGAATGCCAACTGATTTTAACATTACTCCCCCTCATAGCATCACCCCGTGCATTCGCCCTCAACCATGTTCACCCTCGGAAAAATGCTTGGGAGTTTTCTCTAGAGACATTGGTGACAGCTATGGCGCCATAAAAAATGACCGGTTGTTGCTTTTTCACCGTATTTTTTGCAGCTGTATTGGACTGAATTACCAATATTCTTACCGCCTCCATCCTCTCTTGCTGGTTCTGTCTGTACTTCAGTACTTTTGCTGTTGTACTTTTGTACTGTTCAACTTTTGCTGTTAAACGGTCCTTTCAGCGATAATGCATGATTCGCAAAGATAACACTCAGCGGTTTTGTCCATGCCTTGATACTGTTACTCGACCATCATTGTCTTTACATAACGTTAACGACTGAGTGGGAAGAGTGTGAAAACAAAATGCGAAAAGCGTCCATTACATCAACGTTGATATGAACCCACCATTTGATTTCGCATTTCATTTTACAATAGACTATGTAGAATGTAGAAGCTGCTCCGGTGTGTGTGTGTGTGTGTGTGTGTGTGTGTGTGTGTGTGTGTGTGTGTGCGTGTGTGCGTGCGTGTGTGTGTGTGCGTGTGTGTGTGTGCGTGTGTGTGTGTGTGTGTGTGTGTGATTCATTAGTATGTATTGATTCTGGCATGTAAAACCTCACCCTTCCTTTTCTCCTTGCAGCAATGAAATGCCTCAGATATGCCTGTGTTGGCAATTCACTGCACTAGCTTGATGAGAACAGCAGTTCTGCGCAACTTGAGTCCTTCACAAGTGGAGAAGTTGTCATATTTGCAAGGTGTTTCAGCGCGCGAACAAAGGAAAATAGGACAGGGTAGACAGAAAGAGCGCTTACTTCCAACTAACTTTATTTCGCAGAGTGCAAGAATTTATACGTCTGAAAAGGAAGATTACAGAGCATAGTTTCATCGCTGCCGCAATGACCGCAAGCAGACTTCAATGGAGGCTTCCTGGTTGCTTCCATTATCACTCGCGACCCCCAAGCCCACTTCTAAAAAACAAAAAGAAATGCGCCTTGGCAAGTCTCGTTTAGCTGCGTCTACTCGCTAGACTATAGAGTGGCGGGCCCAGTTTTACAGCATCTACTCGCTAGGCTTCGTGTACTCGCTCTACCATCGGATGTCGAAAGCTGAATGCTGGTTGCCTGGAGTAGACATCTTCTGCGACCTTCACATTGTTGCTGAAACTGCTGATAACCTCACCTTATTGGTCAATTACATTGTGCATTCGGAAGTAGTTTACTGTTGCCATGCGCCATCTTTTTTTTTCAAATCTTCATCTGCTTTTTTCCCGCTATAGTTCCTGATGTCGCTGAATTCGTTTTTGTTATTTAGCCTTTTTAGCTAAGCAGATGATATTTTACATCTTGTGAGGGTAACTTTTGTGCATTATCGTTCCTTTTGTAATTCTTTTGTGATTTGGAAGAGTTTGCTCTGCTCGTTTTCGTGCTTTCACCTAACTGCAGTTGTGCTTCAGCAATCAGTGTAGTTATAGTTTTGTTCATCTTCTCTATCTCATAATTTTTTATCTTGCTCTGACCCTTGCGTACGGGTGTTCCGAGGCAACGCTGAGCATACGCGTTACTGTGATTCTGCTTCATTTCGTCAGGACCCTCGCAAGTTCTCTGCAAACTATAAAAAAAGTGCATTTTGGGTGCTTTCAGATTCCGCATTCAAAGTTTGAAGTTTATTTTTTTTGCTTCCATTACAGAAACAAGGAGCAGGAGCAAAAGGCTACAAAGGCCTGACAAAGGGCTCCCACTCCTGTTGGCACTCAGCATCAGCGGTACATATGGCAATACAAAATTCATCACAGAAATTCATATCAAATTAAAGATCATATAAGCAGTATACAGACCATCTGATGAATAATACATGATAAAAAGATAACATGTAGGTTAAATCAAATCAATCCGGATAAGCAGCCCGGAATACCAAAGAAATATGCACAATAAACAGTCGCAAAATACATAAGATTATTATTATACAGAATAAAATATACTGACTTCAGTAAAATATAACATAGGCAATGAGTGTGAATGGCATTATTCATTTGTGAAAAAAACAAAAAACATAACAGTATGACACGAAAAAGATACGCATCATACATATTCCAAAAGTTGGCAGGCTTACTATAGATGCTCGCATTTCGCTATTGTAGCATTGCTGTGCCCACCGTGCACGCGCGTCAAGGCTACATGGGAGTAAATTGGGCACTTCATGATGCGCTCGCGGCCGTTTTGCTAGCTTCATATGTACTAAATTTGGTGTCGCGTGACGCCAATGGATGATGAAAATTTATGACTGGTGCAAACATGATAATTCTGACAAGCGTGTCATGTAAGAACAAGGCAACATAACAAGCTTATAGACTCCTCGCGGCCGGTTTGTTAGCCCTACATATACTAAACATGGTATCACGTCACGTGAATAGATGTTGAAGGTAAAACACACATTCAGACATAATAAACATGACACCTAAGTCATGTACGGCATCATTTACCTCCACCTCGTAACATAGTGCTTATTTTAAAGTAAGTTATCAACGTTTCTCAATCGTGCTTTGCATATCATGGGTTTCCCCAGTACGTGGGATCTGCCACTTTTTTTATTGCTGGGCTCCCTATAGACAGGATTTTAGTCAGTACGCAGGAGCGCATCGCCGTTCTTACTTTTGTTATTCAGCACCTGACTGAGAGTATAGGCTGTAATGAGTTAAATTTGTCAATAAGGTGTGGCGATATTTTTTTTTGCCTAAAGGCTGCCCCGCCACGACAGTCTAGTGGCTATTGTACGTGGCTGCTGATCCGCAGGTCGCGGAATACAGTGCCGGCTGCGTGCTCAGATTCAGGTGCACGTTAAGATAAACCAGGTGGTAAAAAGTATTGAGCCCACCACTATGGCGTTTCTCGCATTCATATGGTTGTTTGAGGAGTTTAAACCCCAAATATTATCATTGCGATCATGCTTACCAAAACGCTGACTGGAGTTATGTAATGTTTGAGATCATCGAAGACGTGTATTGCCACTCTAAAGTGTTGTGCCACCACTTTCCGTAACTCATTCGCCATGTCGGCGTGATGCCCGTTTATTGAAAAATTACAGGCTGCGTTGCTGGTGAGATCTGCACAATTAATCATGCTGGCATTGTTTTATTAGCGAAGGTATTCATCAAGATCCTTCAAGGTGTGTTCTGCCACTACAAAATGCTGCGTCACTGCTCTCAGTAGTTTATTGACCAAGTCTGCATCATGCCCGTTTAATCGAACATTAGCGAGCTGTGCTGTTTGTTACCATATGCATATTTGATCATGTTGACACTTTTTGAATTAGTGAAAGTAAAACTAGACTTTGTATGAAGTACATAAACACAATTGCAGTGCTTTGAACTGTAACTTAAGCTTGCAGGTGGTCTTGCATCTTGGACAAGGAATAGATATTACCCAGTTGAAAAACCTACCAGTGTGTGTTTGGTGTGTTCTGGTGTTATCTGGTGTATACACCATAACACGTAGGTGTGTTCTGATGAGAAAGCCAACCCAATGTGGTGTGTTTTGTTGTGAATGTGTTTTGGTGGCATGTGTTATGATGTAAAATTTGTACCACTATGGTTTGTTCTGGAGTAAATATGTTCTGGTGGGATGTGGTCTGGTGTGAACTTTGGCCTAGTTTGGTGTGTCCTGGTGGGAACATGGGCCCAGTGTGGGGTGTTGTGGTGGGATGTGTTTTAATGGGATAACGACACTGGTGTGGTGTATTCTGGTGGAATGTGTTCTGGTTGTGCTTGGAGCTTTCTTCGAATAAGAAATTTTTTAAACAAAATTCACTCTAGCTTCTACTCTCATATTTTTCTCAGTCAGACTCACTCAACGAAAATTACTGAGCCCAACGCGCTCACACTCGTGGCTCATTCTGAGTGAACTGATTAGCAAGTTTGCTCATAACATGGCTTTTCTAACCTTGGTGTAAGTGCTGCTTAGCTTCTTCGGCATTTAGTGTTAGTATACACTCCACACTCTGGAGCCAGAAAACATGTACAACATATCAACGTTTGCCGCCCAGCATCTGCAAAAAAACCCCGTAAATTAACCTATCAAGACATGACACTGCGGTACTAGATTTGCAAACACTGCGTCTGGGATCCAAGCAACATTGCTGTTGAAGTCCTTTGCTGCATGTCTACATTGTTTGCATGTAACACGTAGAACCTAAAGCAACCTACAGTGCTGAAAGAACATAAAGTGGTACTGTCACCTCGTGACGTGATATACACATCCTACTGTTACATATATTACTACGATATTAATATTGAAACCAAAAATGATTTCAGGGAAGTGGTAGTGAAATATATAAATTGCACTCCGAATAAATTCTATTTTAGCGTGCTATCAACTATGCTGGTAAATGTATGTCATGCAGATGACCTAAAAAATGATGATATCCCCAATGTTGTAACAGATGCACAGATTAAATTTGAAAAGTCTAGGCAGATGAGTTTAGAGTAGCTTGCAGATCACCATGATGTCTTTGGTAGCACATGCATCCATTATACAATCTAAATATTAATAAATATATGTAAATGTACATGTGTTTGTACTGTACCGTCTATCACACAAAAGAAGAAGAGACAACTACATACAGATATGGCGATCTATTACATGCACATACTTTCATTGGAAAGCAGAAAGTAGGTTAGTAGGAAAAAAGACAAAGGCAGAGTCGCAATTCGATTTATTCTTCCCATCAGCATAACACAATTTATGTACTAAGTGTGATACAAACATGGTGAAGGCATACATGAATATGCAATACAAAGAATGCAAAATAATTAAGTAACAGAGACGTGTGCTCGAAGTAATCAAGAACATATACCACTGCAACGTAAAAGCACTCGACACATAGAAACATTGCATAGAAAAAGCAGCCAAAACCAACCTAAGGTAACTCATTAGGAATTACGAGATATTTCGAATTGCCTCCGATATAAAGCTCCAGAGCCGAGCATGACAAGCCGGCCGAAAATGCCAGGCATGACTTCTGACAACCCAGAACAGAAAAATAAATTTACTGGCAGGCACAAGACAAACACCGCCCAACACAATTTTCAATGCGGCACCATGGAAGAGTGTTTGAAATCTTTGTAGTTAGAAGATTGCAACTGCAGTTTTTGCACTTTGCAGAGCGAATATGTACGAGAGAATATGCAAAAAACTATATATTCAAGTAGTAAGTTGGACTAGTTGAAACATACTTATAGTCAGTGCACAAAAAAGTGAACGACAATTTTGATTGCTCCCCTAGATGTCGAGTTTTTCTATCTGCAACATACTTGATTATGTGCTTCGTGGGGGGTACGAAGGTTTTTTGATGCCTTCGCGTTTGCACAGAGATGACACGTCTCATCCATTAACTTCAGTTATTAGACAGCACTTCCGTCGTGCACCTTGTGTTTTTCTGTGTTTTGTGCACTGATTATAAAGAGTATAAATTCAAAACTGAAAACATATTCTCTACCAAACAATAATTATTTGCTTGCACAAAGAATAAAAAGCAGACATATACTGCTGAATACCTAGGGATTGACAAGGTACAATTAACAACAGGTCAAGAAAAAAAAATAGGTGCATCGCTTACCTTGGGAAAGAAGCCTTGTACGATGACAGATATGGTACAAATCTCATTTAATCATAATAAAACACAAACACACACACTCACACACCGGTCTGGCTTTATACGATGCTATTTTGTAGCTGAAACAATATTCTCCGACGACTACACCTGCACCAACTCTTTCTGTTAATAATGCTCGGACCATTTTTTTTTCAAACACACTTAACATACAAGTCTGGCTCAACTCGGTGCTCTTTTCCGAAATTATCTTGCTGCTTTTTCAAGTACGGTGGCAGAGACACAAGGCGTTTCAGCGACTGCAACAGCTATACGCTCGGCAAAAGGTGTGCCAAGGCACAACTTGCACCTTTTGCTGCGGACACTAACTTCGAAATCTCTTCATTGCCTCCTTGAAATATAAATGTCGAAGTGGACACGAGTGGTCCAGTCACTCTGACAGATTTCACCAAGTGAAGAAGCTGATGGACATTGAAAGTGAGTTCAGTCAACCTAACAGATTTCACCACGTTAAGAAGTTGATGGAGATAGAAAGGCTGAATTGCTTCAGCATACAGTACAAAACCTCCTGAACAAACTCCTGCAACAATCTCTGAGCAATAAAAATATTGTACTCCTCGACAATTTCCTTCAGCTGCATGTAGGCGCTTTCAAAAAGCAACATGAAGTGCCAGATGTACCTCGGTGGAAGAATGCCATCGAGACATGGGACACAGTCATGAAAAAGCCAGAATTGCCGTTAAGTTGCCTTGCAGAAGACCCTTTCTAAAAGTGGCCTTTGCGGCCTTGTGAAAAAAAAATTGATCGGCAAACCTTATTGACGCGCTCTTTGAACTCTGCCATTCTGTCCCCAATGTAGAAGGTTCTGCCAGTGGTGGTCAGCCAAAGTTCCGTAATCAACTAGGTTACGCCTTCAAGAACGCAATTCATGAAGTCTGGCAGTAAATTCCAGATAAAATCTAGCGATCCCAGCTTGGTCACAGATGTCCCCTTTATGCCATTAACTGCAGTTCCTCTCTGCGGGAAGAGACGTTGCCAACAGCACCACATCGTGGCACCTCTAGACCATGGCCACTCCTGCGAAAACTTTTCTACCTTCGATAATAGTTCCTTTCTGAAACGACGCCAAGAACAACCATAATATCCGCTCAACTGTTTTGCATTCGGCAGAGCAGCTTGTGCACGCAAGTTGACAATGCAGCAAATGATTTTCACAGCAGAGTGAACGTCTTGCTGTCCGAATGACCATGTTAACTCCCCCGGATCTTGGAATTTGTCAACAAAGACTTTTCAGAAATTGTTATCAGCTGGACATTCATTGCTTAACCAAACTGCTCAAATCAGGATGTTGCTTCAATGAAGAGACACAGGCAACTCATTCAATAAAACCTGGTTCGGCTATACTGAGCCTTTGCTTGATTTGAAGACTGGCGAGTCACCAGTGTTCAGAGGTGAAGCCAAGGCACTCTTCCTCATATTGAGAACATAGCGTGCCTTGTACGGCTCACCATTATTTATTTCTAAGAAAAATTGATTTGATTGATAAAGAAAAATTGATTGATAAAGGGTAGATGGCCCCTTTATGCCATCAATTGTGCAGTTCCTCATTGCAGCAAGAGACAATGTTGACAGCACCACATCATGGCACCTCTCTACCATGTCCGCTCTTTTTTATGGGTACTTGACAGCTCCTGAAATAAGTAGTACTGCTTAGTTCGGTTCCATTT
Organism: Rhipicephalus microplus; assembly: GCF_013339725.1. Taxonomy (NCBI): domain Eukaryota; kingdom Metazoa; phylum Arthropoda; class Arachnida; order Ixodida; family Ixodidae; genus Rhipicephalus; species Rhipicephalus microplus. Next base: position 156,020,452 of record NC_051168.1, read on the forward strand.
AGTTGAATAACATTTAAGCTTTTCATAAGAGACATTGATGTAAAGACACTTGTGTATAACACCAATGTGCTACAAGAAAATAGGTTTTGTTGAAATAATGCATAACTTCGTACCCTGCTCATAAGAGAGCCCTCGCAATATTAGCTTTTAAGCCGCAAGGTATTCAAGGCGTTCTTGGGCAGTTTGCGCCATCAATACATTAGGACCGCGGAAGTTTTCGCTCATATAAGGCAGACTCATTAAACAGAACCCCTGGAAACTATACTTTATATTTAACAGGAGCCAGGAACACGTGTGCTAAATAAAGGTATAAAACCAGTTATATCAAAGTCAATTCCATTCAAGTAGGGGTTGAGTTTAATAGATTTTTTTCAACCGAGAATGCACTATTCATGGTTAACACCCTGATGACATGTGGTGCTGTGCTTCAAATGAGCCACAAATAGCGATCTCCAAGTATCTGATGCCTGCAGACCACATAGAACATTTGATCAGGTATAGCTTAAGCATATGCACAATAGATAGGGAAGCTCCCGATGCTGGCTGCAGTGTGTGGTTTTTTTTTTTTTGCTAAATGCATGCAGACACTCTACCTCTTGCCTCCTAGGTAGTGACTAAGCTAAGACTGCTACGTGCCAATATTAAGCAATGTAGAAAATTATTTACCTTCCACAAGAGTTCCTTTCTGCAGGCACCAAGAACAGCCATGGTATTCGTGGAACTGTTCTGAATTGAGCAAAGCAGCTCGTGCAGGCGAGTCAACACAGCAGCAAGCAGTTTTCACGGCAGAACGGAAAACTTGCTGCTCAAATGACCATGTTATCTTCCCCACAGGATGAAACTTGTCAACAAAGGCCTTCAAGAAAAGGTTAGCAGGTGGATGTTTTTTGCTGAACCAAACTCCTCCAATCAGAATATTCTTCCAACGAAGAGGCACAGGCAACTCATTCCGGGAGACCTGAATCGGTCATACTGAGCCTTTGTGGATTTGAAGACTGGCGAGCCATCTGTGTTCAGAGTTAAAGTCAAGTCGCTGCACCTCATCATGAGCACATGGCGCATCTTCTTGTAAAGCGTTCTATCGGGAATATTTTTTAATCGATCCGAGAAGGTTAAAGTGAGCTTTTGCAAGTTGTTGCCAACAATGTTTCCTGGTGTTTTTAGAAGATGCTGCAATTGTATTTTCAGGTCTATCGTGATAAAAAAAAAACTCCCTTTCTTCAGCAGTGCAGAAAGTCGAAACACGTGGGAGCAAATGCGACAAATCTGCTCATTGAGGCCATGGGTTTCAGTCAGAAAATTGCACGTTGAGCAATATGTATGGACCTGAACTATTTCAGATTTCTACAAATCCTAGAGTTTTCGAAACCCCTACTTATTGAACGAAAAAACCTCTTGGCCAAATATTGCATGGAGCATATTCAACAAGCCGTCTTTTGGGAACCATGGTAGTCCCGCTGCCACAACGAAAGTAAGTACCAGCAGCATGGCTTGCAACCTAGTTGTGGAAATGCCAGGAAGATGTACAGATGAATTCTTCGCAATAAACTCCGAGAGATCAACATCTGGATCGTTGACGTCACAGTCTTCTAGGTCTGGCCTATCAGCTGGAGTTTCTTGGACACACTCTGAGCTGTCAGAAAACTGCCTGTTCATCTCTGGATTGCTGTCTTGTCTGTCTTCCAGACCAATATCATCGTTGTCTGAAATTTTGGGAAGCTCGTCATCTGTAACAAGGGAGCTGTCTTGTAAATCTGGCTCATCTTCCAGCAGGACACTGTCATCAGATAATTCACTGGAGGTTGTCTGTAGAGAAACAAATAATAAAAACAACACAGGAATGAGCCAATAGCCTGGAACAGTGAATTTTGTTTCTCTCATGCATGGAAACAGTCAAGACCTATGAACGAAACAATCAAATTAAGAGTGAGAAGTGTTATGAGGAGATCCTCAATATAAACTGGCCATGTGATGAGAAACCTGATACAAGGAATGTTGAAGATTTGACAGAACAAGCACTAGTTTTGTTGTACCGTGCAATTAGTCTCCTTCAGAACTACAATCACAATTACGTGAAATCTTCAACATTTCACCCAGCATAAAACGTGTAAAGCAGTGGTGACATGCTTGGTGTGTGTGTATGTCTGCAGCAAAAGCTTGTTGACTCGAATTTCACGAGACCAGAGAAACCGTATAAATTAATCAAATGCGGAATCACCAAACGTGTCAAGAAAACAATGAGCAAATGAGTGTTTCATCAAAAGACTCATTTTTCTTGAGTATGCAAATTATTTCGCATAAAAAAGCCAAAGGCCACAATATTCATCACTTGCAACGTTTCACTTCACAGAGCGCAATCGTTTGTGGTTTCGCGAGTGTTTTTTTTTGTGCTTGTCTAATATTAGAGTATGTTATCAACTGATACGCAAGAAGCCAATCAATGAGCTAGCACTGAGAGGGAAAGTACAGGAACTCAGAGTCTCGCTTCAGAACAGATACTCGGCTCTTAGTGAGGAAACCAACCTTAGCATAGATACAATGAATGATAATCTGATGAGTATCATCACGGAGTGTGCAGTGGAAGTTAGAGGCAGAGTAGTTAGACAGGACACTGGCAAGCTTTCCCAGGATACAAAGAATCTCATTAAGAAGCGTCAAATCATGAAAGTCTCAAGTACAACTGACTAAATAGAACCTGCAGAGCTTTCGAAGTTGATTAATAGGCGTAAGGTAGCCGATGTAAGAAGGTATACCATGGAGAGGGCTGAACACGCTCTGAAAAACGGAAGAAGCGTCAAAGCATTGAAGAGGAAACTTGTGATAGGCAAAAATCGGATGTATGCACTAAAAGACAAAGAAGGCAAAATAACTATTAATATGGATAGGATAGTTAAAGTAGCGGAGGAGTTTTACAGAGATCTGTACAGTTGCCGGGACAACCACGACATTAATACTATAAGAACTAGCTGTAACCCAGATGACACCCCACCAGTAATGATAGAAGAAGTCAGAAACGCTTTGGAGAGCATGCAAAGAGGCAAAGCTGCTGCAGAGGATCAGGTAACATCAGATCTACTGAAAGATGGAGGACAAATTGTGTTAGAAAACTAGCCACCCTGTTTGCGAGGTGTCTCTTGACAGGAAAGGTACCAGAGTCTTGGAAGAACGCTAACATCTTCTTAATACATAAGAAAGGAGATGACAAGGACTTGAAGAGTTACAGGCCGATAAACCTTGCTCTCTGTAGTATACAAGCTATTTACAAAGGCAATTGCTAACTGAGTAAAGAAAACATTAGTATTCAATTAACGAAAGTAACAAGCAGGATTTTGAACAGGCTACTCAACAATCGACCACAGTCATACTATCAATCAGGTAATAGAAAAATGCTCAGAATATAATTAACCACTATACATAGCCTTCATAGATTACGAGAAGGCGTTTTATACAGTAGAAAAATCAGCCGTCATGCAGACACTGCGGAATCAGGGCGTCGATGAAGTATATATAATCATCTTGGAAGAAATCTACAGGGGATCAACTGCTACCATAGTGCTTCATAAAGAAAGGAACAGGATACCAATCAGGAAGGGTGTAAGGCAGGGGGACCAATCTCGCCAATGCTATTTACCGCGTGCTTACAGCAGGTTTTCAGAAGCCTAGAATCAGAACAGTTAGGGATAAGAGTTAATGGAGAGTACCTTAGTAACCTGCGCTTCGCCGATGAAATTGCATTGCTGAGTAACTAAGGGGACGAATTGCAACTCATGATTGCGGAGTTAGACAAGGCGAGCAGAAAGGTGGGTCTTAAAATGAATCTGCAGAAAACGAAAGTAATGTACAACCTCGGAAAAGAGCAGCGCTTCGAGATAGGTAATAGTGCACTTCAAGTTATAAAAGACTATTTCTATTTAGGGCAGGTAATAACCGCGGAGCCGAACCACGAGATTGAAGTGACTAGAGGAATAAGAATGGGGGGGGGGGGGAGCACATTTGGCAAGCACTCTCAAATTATGACAGGTAGATTGCCACTATCCCTCAAGAGGTAGGTATATAACAGCTGTATATTGCCGGTACTTAGCTACGGAGCAGAAACCTGGAGACTTACAAAGAGTGTTGAGCTTAAATTGAGGACGACTCAGCGAGCAATGGAAAAAAATGGTAGGTGTAAACTTAAGAGACAAGAAAAGAGCAGAGTGGATTAGGGAACAAATGGGGGTTAAGGAAATCATAGCTTAAATCAACAACAAGAAATGGACATGGGCCGGGCACGTAGCGCGTAGACAGGATAACCGCTGGTCGTTAAGGGTAACTGGATTCCAAGAGAAGGCAAGTGGGTTAGGGGGAGACAGAAGGTTAGGTGGGCAGACGAGATTAAGTTGAGGGTATAAATTGGCAGCAGCAAGCACAGGACTGGGTTAACTGGCGGAACATGGGAGAGGCCTTTGTCCTGCAGTGGACGTAGTCAGGCTGATGATGATGATGATATCAACTAGCCCACGAATAAGCACTCTTCATCGGAAGAACAACACCACGTAATTGGGAAGAGTCCCTCGTACAGTCTGCCTGCGCGGCTCGTTTATTGCGTCTTCGTAAAACAATTTTTCCGCATTTAACGATGACCAAAGGCAAGATTAACGACCCGCCACGGTGGATCAATGGTTATGGTGCTCTGCTGCTGACCCGAATGTCGTGGGTTCGATCCCGGTTGTTGGTTTCGCTGGCTTCACACAGTTTGTCCGGGTACCTTGTGCGACGATGTATCTGGTTCCAGGTAGCAGCGATAACGTTTTAGAGGCATGACGTCGGTTTTCAGCAGATCATCTGAAGCGCATTCACTTACTATTCTGCAGGGCTGGTGCTGGCATCACGTAACGACACACGGGACGGCCACGAACAACCTGTAGTACGTGTGCTTGCATGTTATGAGTGCGCCATTTTATTAAGGCAAGGACTTGAGCCACAAGGTTTTTTACTGACTGCATTTGCAGTCGGAGCTACGTGCACGTATTCGACCACGTAATCGAATCCTATTGTACAACAAACGGTTATCGCAGAGCGCGGCTCCAAGTTCCGGCTCCTTAATTATTTTAGTTGCGAAACTCTCCGTGGTTCCTATGTATAAACAATTGGTTCACTTTGGGCAAAAAAAATTAAATTATTCAACTTTTGCGCCCTCTGTTGCAAAGTACTAACTAACAAACGATAGAAAAAGTGTTTGCGTTGCGCTGAGCAGCTTGCGAAAAACGCCCCCGAGGTAATGCTCCAGAAATATTGTTTTCTCTTGCTGCTCCTAATTGACGCTACAATATGTATTTTCCTTCCTCCACTTTCTTCGCACAGTTGGCACGGGGTTCGAGATGAAGTTTTATGCAATAATAAAACTCGACGAGTTTTATATTCAGAACACAATTTTCTAACTGGTGTGCGAAGAACTTCTAGTTTCATTTTAAAATGACACATGGATGTATGAACGTAAATAGAAGTAGATATATGTAGGTATAATTAACCCCCCCTTTGGGAGGCAGCCCCCGCCACATAGCTGTACCTTGCTTTTTTGTTGTTGTTTGCTGGATTTAACAAACGTATGAACCAAAATTGTTTAAAATGTACCAAGTGACTAGTTGAGGAACCATAATAATTATTCAAGTAGCACGCAAACGACACAATAACACACACATATCCCCAAATACAGTCTAGAGCTTCTGTTTGGGTCATTTTAAATGGGCCGTGATTGTGTCAATGTTGCTATTTCAACACATATCAATAAATAAGTGATGCTGAACGCATTCACCATTTCTTTAATAGGCTTTATCCTCCGCCAACGTTCCCGCCTTTTCTTGATGCAGAATGTTTTACACGCATGGTTACATGCAGATTGAATGCTTACACTGCAGGTAGTATATATGCTTTTTACTTTTGTAAACAACGTATCCATATACACCAGTTTTTCATAAAATACAATACTGCACACGATGAAATTGATGCATGATCGATGAATATCGACGACATGTGCTTGATATTTCGCAACGACTTAATACGATACTGCACACGCTGAAATTGATGCATGATCGGTGAGTATTGATGGCATGTGCTTGATATTTCGCAACTACTTTGAGGAATTTCTGAGCTAATGAGTGTCACGTGTACAGCGCAGTCAGAGGTGTGGTTTGAGGTGCTATACATTTGCCATCGGCTTGAAACTCGTTACGTTTTGTGGATATATGTACTCGCACGCATGCAATACGTGCGCGCTTTGATGACGCTCTAGTTGTACTACCAGGTATATTTCGAAATGAGGGTTACCAGCCCCGGTCGCTTACACAGATTGACAATGTGCAGGCTTCTTTTGTCTGTGTAACTAAATAGTCGATGCACGTACGCGCATACACTAGGTTCATAATAAAATATCGTACTACTATTATGAAATTGACGCATGATCGCTGAAAATCAGTGACGAGTTCTAGATATTTCATAAAGGCTTCGATGGATTTTTGAGCTAATTATTATTTACCCCATGCACAGACCATTAGCGCATTCAGAGTTAGGGGTTCCTTGAGCTGATAAGTTGCCATCAGCCTGAAACTCGATCGTTACATATTGTGTACGTGTGTACGCGCACATGAAAACCCGTGCATGCGACTATTCATAGAAAAAAAAACAGGGGCCGAATTCACAAAGCTTTCTCTTTGGCTACGCATTTTCTTAGCCACAAATTCTCTTATCTGGAGGGATTACTATAGCGCGGGTATGAACTTAGCCTATTCGGCACTTAAGAGGGCAAGGAGGACACACAATAGCCGATGAAACGCAAGGAAAGAAAGAAGTGTGTGCCGATAATATCAAGGTAGCACGCAAAGCGTCTAGCATCGAGAGTATACGATGATAGCCAATGATTTGCTGCATCTAAGATTCAGTTCCGCGAGCGTCTGCTACAGCGCTTACGGGATGCCACGTACGTTGTAATAGACGTTTTGGTGGGCTGTGCAAAGCCAAGCACTCGCCTTTAATCAACGACTGTAGCTAAAAAAAATAAATGCTCGATGGCCTTAAGCCACCGAGCAATCCATGCACTATCTCGCCAAGTACAAGTAAACAACACTCCAGGTGCACCACATAAATGAAACCACACATAAATCGATGCATGCAATGTTTGAAAATGTGCCTCGAATGTCTTCCCCTATTTAACCTTACATATCATTGAAGCTGCGCTGCTACTTAACTAATTCGGTGCAATGTAGCATGGTATAGTGGTGAACGTAAGGATGTTTTGTACCTATAGTCAAAGGTAGCCTTTGTTACAATATTCTTATTACAAAACACATGAGCGACTTTGGTGCCTGCAGACAAATTGTGCGGAAATAGATAACAGCAGTAATCAAATGAAATTGTGAGCGCAATTTCACTGGTTTCATGCACCGCAGCATTTTTATAAAGCTGGAATGCGAGAACGTGCATACGCCTACGCTTAGGTATATGTCTACGTAAAATGAAGGAGACTCGTCGGGAGGTGTCTCAGTGCTAATGCTTTTCACAAAACACGGTGCAAATATTTCGTCCAGCGTTGTTTGAGTGCGCAAACAAAGCAAGGGACGTGTATACGAGTCTTGAGGTCGAGAGACCTTATCACACGTGCGAAAAGGATGAAAAGAGAGAGAGAGAGACTCTCGTTTAGGCTTCGCGAAAGCTTGAAATTGATAGATAATAAAGACAATTTTCTGGCCCAGCAGACGTCAGGGAAAGTCTCCGCAAAGCAGCGTCAGATGCTCGGAGAGCATAAAAAAGTGGAGTACGCGTTATATGGGAGTGGCAGCCACTCAGAAAGCGAGATGAAGTGTGACTGTCCTTAGATGTGAGAATCAATGCTAATTAGGAGAGTTGAGTTAATGAGCCAAAACTTTCTCAAATAACGATTATGGAAGCAAACTGAGCATTCATCTAGTGAAAGCGATACTAGTGACAGTGAACACATTATAGTTGATTAGCGGTGTCACAGGCCGATATATATCTTTATTTTCTTATTTGTATTTGGCAAACTATGAGAAGGTAGCCTGCGTTAGAGCCGGCTATGCCAACGTCATGACAGTAATGTACAAGAATAAATAGCGCACGATTATACAGTCACACGTGGCGGTTTCTATCTTCTAGTAACCTTGGGCAAACGCATTATAACTATTTTTTCTAGTTTTGACAAAGTTTCACCGGACGTTTTTGCATTTGGCTTCATTCGAAGGAATGACGATATATCAGCAATAGGGCGAATGCAAGCACTGCTGCAGTGGACGAGCGGTTACAGCACTCAACTACAATCTAGGAGATATTTGGTTCTAGTCGCAGAATCACTGAGCACTTTTTTTTTTCAGGAGGTTGCCCGGCCTGACATTATGCGTGGTGGCGGGTACTAAGTTTTTGTGAAGTAGGCTTTCGCACTTGCTTCTTTCACTCCCCTTTTGACCCAAAAGCGCTGTACTGTGCTCCTTCAAAAATTAAACAATTCGGGGTTCATAATTTTCTCCTCCATCCTCTCTTATCGCAAAAGTGTCCAGTACTGAAATACCAATATCATGCCTGGTATATTACTTTTCACGTGTTTGGATATTCGACCAGCATTCCGTCTTCACGGTGTTTTGAAGAAAATCGACACATTAAGTGAGCTAACTGCTTGATGCCAAGTTGACTGCCTTTGTAGGGACACGCTTTCGTGCTAATTTGGTGGGCATCATCACATACAGCAAGACCAAAGAGCACGGACAGTTAGAGCTGACGCAAACAAAGTGAATAGTTTGTGTCTTCTCTCCCGCTATTTGTCATGCTGCACGCTTCAGTGTATTGTCGCTGTCAATGGTTAAATTGAACTATAGCAGTTAATCGAGTTCTGCTGAGAGAGTCCCCTATTGTCCAGAATGGACCCGAATAATGGCAATTTGATTTGTGTGATAAAGTAATACCCTGCTTTTGGTTACTAGAATAAATTTCTAAACTGAAGTTTATTTTTATTAACAAAAGTTCCAGTGCAGATGAAAGGTGCATGGACAAAATTCGTGTATTCAGCTTGACTAGGTTTGGGACCTTAATTGTAATTGCGAACCGGTATCACAGTATGCATAAATATCACACACATATACAACCACGGGTGATAGCTTGCTTATTCTCGTTAAAATTGAAAGGTTGAAATCGACGTATTCAACCAACGCAATGTGTACGAGATATGCCATGTAGAATAGCTATGCTCTAAACTAATCTTCGCAGGCTCGTTCCATTTTTACCCAATTTCTTGCCCATGACTGTAGGCTGGTAAATGAAACGACTTCTTCGTACACACATATTCTGTGTAAGGTTACATTTATTTTTATGCAGTACGAAACAAATCAAAATGTATAATGGCTCAAAAGAGAAATAACTAGGAAAAAATTCAGCCAAATCATTACCAAACTTACTCACCAATGATAAACGGAGTCTCATTTAAAAGATACATACTTACATACATACATACATACATACATACATACATACATACATACATGCATACATACATACATACATACATACATACATACATACATACATACATACATACATACATACATACATACATACATACATACATACATACATACATACATACATACATACATACATACATACATACATACATACATACATACATACATACATACATACATATACGCACACACACATATACATATGTACACCCATACATACATACATACACTCAGGTGTAAATATTAAAATGAATGGCTATAAAACAACAATTCTAATACACTCATTTTGAATACACTACAGAAAGTAACTTACGAGAAAAATCCACCGGCACTGTTATGTCTGAACATGGTGTTTCGCGAACCATCTCGCAAAAGCTTGATGCATAGTTTTCCGCTGCTGCCCAGTGACAAGCAGTTTTTATAAAAAACACAAAATAAAGCCCTTGACAATGTCATGCTAAAGAAAACGGCCGTGCATCAATATTTTGTACGTCTGCAATATCACTCTGTTTATTTACATAGCTTGGCTCATTCACAACCCACTAACAAAGCTTGTTAGGACACTTGGGCTGAAAGTTGGCACAGCGCGAGTAAATTCTAGACAATACATGAATAATACAATTATAAGCTACTAAGCTCCTAGGTGCAAACAGTGTTTATATTGACAGCTATAGGTGCCATTTCGTTTCCCCAAAACACTTCTCAAAAGTAGAATCAACTTTATTTAGCTAAAAGTTTCTATTCTGGCGCGTCGTGGTGGCTCAACTGTGGAAGTGACTCTTTCGGCCAAGAAAACACAGACCAATTATTTTTCCAGTTCGTGGATTCACCCCATGCTAACATTGAGGCAGCTGATAGAAGTGCTTTTGGAGAGAGGAAACCACCACATTCCCACCAGTTGTGGCCTTGGGTAGCTACTTCACTTGGACAAAAATGATGAAAAACACTCCTCAAGGAGACTTCGAAGTTTGCACATCAACACAGTTCCCATACAGCTGTCTATTAGTCTGCTTGAAAAATATTGAGTTTACTGGTGGGCGAAGACTGTACACTATGTGAGGTGATGCTCCTGTGCACTGCATGTATGTCTTGCTGTTGGCCTCACCTGCGATGTTCCTCAGCACATATGTGTAAAATAACAACTAATAGTATGCTACTGCAAAGTAATGTGTCATTTGCATGAAACAGGGACCACAATAAAAGAACATAACAACATTTTTCTTCACAAAGTTCAAAAAATGTAAATAAATTCCCACAGTTTTCAAAGTTCATCTGAGGATAGTAATATTGGTTGTAAACACATTCTTACTTCCACTAACAAACTATTTTAGGATGCCAAAATCAATATTAGAGTATACCAGCGCTTTTGTAGGGCTAAACAATTGTACAGGCACCTAGAAAAACACAAGTGAATGCATGCTATAGCTACATATAAAAAAATACTTTTATTTCTAGTCTGAGTAGAGCTGCATACATGATAAGTCACTTGCATTACATTATGAACAAACCTGTCCGAGCAAAGTATACATTTAAAAAGTTACACTTACACAGTAGATAAGTATACTGTTGAAGGACGGACAGGCAGTGGGATAATACCCAAGCACTAAAATCTACTGTTAAGATATACTAGGAGTAGTGATGATCCTCTTCCTTTCAAATAAAATAATCTACATAGATTCACTTCCCAGAGCTTATACACTCATGGCGTCATTGGTGCTATACAAATGAGTGTACACTGAAGGATTACATCGACTAAGTACATGATTACTGCATCCATGGCTTTACTTCGTGTACTACAAAGAATGCAAACACAAATACCATTGGCGACCATAGATGCTGTGATTTCTGGCATGTAAATGTAGAGGAACGCAGGCAACTAAACACACGTGATAAAAACTTCAGCTCAAAAATATTTGCCCACTAACACTACAGCAGCCTTTAAATTAGTGTCATAGTTTGGTATCATCCATGCGAAATTTAAATAATTTCGAATGCAAGCAAAGGAAAGGCTGAATAATGCACTGCTAAGAAGTTTAGCAGCAGCTGCTCCTGACATCAAAATGTGCTCTTTCTGCTGTTGTAAACTTTGAGCAGGAGAACAGTCACTGGCAGTCCCTTTATACTTGTTGGTCTTCTGTGCTCTCTTCTTGATACACTGTACATGACCGTGGAGCACCGAATCCCTTGTTACTGCTGGAACTTGGAAAAATACAGATCATCGTTACAACCATGCTACATGCAAGAGTGTTTAGTTGTCAATTATGTGCTCATATTTACAGATATTGTGTTTTCAGAAGCCAGTGACAAGCCTCAACATACATACACACAAACAGTGAAGACTGAAAGTATATTTATTATTATACAAGAGCAAAACTACAATGTTATAGATGAAGGCATGAAACTTCTGACAGGCATAAAAAGCCAATAGAGTTTCTTCTATTTCGACTTTACACTAGGTGCGAGAAGTAGACCACAAAAAGTTCACTAAGAAACACAAGTTAGACTGCATTACAACACAACAGCCAATGTTCATAACTTTAAGGCTGTCTAACATAGCCAGCTCACCATACCGCATATAGGAGCAAATGGGCAGTCTAGAAGATACAAAGAACTTGTGGATTATGAGTGTGCTTGTTGCTAACATCTATTATTCTAAATGGAGAGAACCTTTCAAAAATGCACTTCATCAGGGGAAATAATCATACGCAACAAACACAACGGGCTCCTACAGGTGCCACCAACAATTACCATTATTGTTGATACCAGTGTCTTGCCGGATGGATATGCTGCGTCCTGCACAGAACACCAAAGGAGCGCTCCATGACTTAGATTGCATGTGTGCTACCTGCATCGCTCTGCTGCTGAAATAGGCTAGCCACAGACAGAGAAATGAGAAGCCATGGCTTTGAAACACACTGAACGTCACCTTTAGAGATCAACAATGCAAACTTAGGTCAGGTACAATTTGTAGAAAAATATATATCACTATGCAATCCTGGTGAACATGTTCGGCTGAAACACAAGCAACAGCACTGAGAGAGAAAAAGCTACATTAGATAAGAGATGCAGGTACAGGCCCTATGTCATCTGAGGCTTCTTCAATAGGTCTTTCTCCTTGCAAGTTGTGAACAGCCAGGCAATTTTCACCCACTTGCTATTTCTTTCCAGAGCACTTGATCCACAGAGGGAGTCACAAGCTCGAGAGCTCAATAAGGAATCAAAGTATTTGTGCTCGTTTAGAAGCACAAGCTTTTGAGTCTCAGATTATTGGAGTTTCATTCATAAGCTGCAGGTTTTCAGCTTTCAACATTCTCAATTATCTTGCAATTTAGTTCTATAAATGTTCAATAAGAATTATGTGTAAGAATTTTACAGGTATCCACTGAAAGCAACCATGCTTGGGTTTTCAATTTGTGCTCAGTAAATGGTGTTCACGTAATCGTATGTATTAAAGAAAAACTAACCTTGCAGCCAGCCGTTAGGCAGTTTTGTGCCCTCGAAGCTCCCAAGCAGATCGCAGTCCTTCCAGATGAGGCTGCCATGGATGCTTCCACGCCACATCCGCTGAATGATAACAGTCCCAGCAGTGACTTAGGCTTGCACAGTTAGGGAGAACGTGTCCTTCCTATTTTTGTACAGGTGCTCCAAGTAATGATGAGGATTGATGTGCCAGAATGTGCAACCGATGCATCACAGGACCTTAACAAACCAATCTCTGCGATCTGTGAAGAGCGAAAAACGAGATATTTAAAAACAATCATTAAAAACACTCACTTCTAATACTTATTTGAGGAAGCTATCACTTCGTTGAAGAGACCAAAATCTGCTATAATCACTTTGAAATAAACTGAAGCCTCATGTAAAATTTACGTACCGCAATATGTATGTCCCACTGAAGTATAGTACTACCACAGTGGTAATCATCTAAACAACTAATTTTCCAAAATAAAATAATTTTTTAAGTGCAACTTGGCTCCTGAAAAATAAATTCACATTAACTTTCCAGCGATCAGACGTGGTCAATCGACAGGCCCAACCTCTTAATCAAACAAGAGCTCACTTTTACCAAATCACAAAAAACTTATGTATTTGCTTCATAATATATGTATGTATATAACAGTAGTAGTAAATTTTTCATGCTTCATCTTACCATAGAGAAGCATTACATCTGATGGGCTCAAAAAATTGCACACGTTATAGAACTGCGTGAATTATAGTACTGGTTAAATTCAGTTCTGCAAGGTGAACTCACCGATGGCAGCATTTAGTAGCCGTCGGTGTCATGAGGAACCAAGTACGGCCAACAGGCAAAGGGCATCTGCAGACTGGAAGCTGCCAATGACAGCAATGAAGGGCTGGCCAGGCGTGCACGTCCATTGATAAAGTGTAAGAACTGGCCATTACCGGCTGTTGTCAAGGCTCTAGTGCCATGCAAAACGATGGCCAGACGAACTCGGAAACCTGTAGTTAGGCGATATTGGCCTACAACTTCATCCAAAGCAAGGCACCGGTGAAATCTTTGCTTTTTCTGGGGGCCGGAGGGAAGCTTGACGTTCACGGGCTCTCGCTGCCACATAGAACTCTCAAGTTGTTACCGAAGAACAGTCTAGGCGCGCTTACAAAGTAACAAGATCCACAACAGAATGTAGCATCTCGCAGTTTTGGTTGATCACATCACAGCGCTAGGACTATGGTTATCACAAAAAGGAGAAGTGACGACTTTACAAACAAAAGCGCCAAGCTGCCCCACCACAACTTCGCAGGGCAAAACAGTTATTAACGCTGTTTTTCAATTTTCGGTCACACGAGCACAGCTTGTTCACAAGTCTTGGAACGTCAACACAGCACCACTGTTCACAACGAACATCGTTTCACTCCCGAACAGTACATTGCATTGAAGTAAATAGAAGCGTACGGGCTAACTAGGGGCGAAGCAAGAACCGAGCGCGTAGTTCATACGTTTCCGTACGTACTTGGGGTCACTCAAGTAACCTGTCAAAACGCTGTCAATCCGAAATGTCGCACAGCACCCAACTGAGAGACTGGAAAGTCAAGTGAACGAATTGTTACCGGCACACAAACACACATTGCAGGCTTCTCGAGTGCTAGTTGCCGTCGATACATCGATGCCGATCCCCGCTTGATAACCACACCGACGCACAGGCTTCGCTGCGCTTCACCGTACACCATTGCACTGCCACAGCTTTCCGCACTGCTTACACGCACCGAAGGAGCTGCTGTAATCACAACACATCCGGTCAAACGCTGAAGTAACTCGTGCGAGAAGCGTTTGCTGAAAGTCGCACCAACCGATATGCTGTTTACGACGCCATGTTGTTTTCGACAACGGCGCAGCACATAAGAGAGCTCTTAGAAAGTACTTGCACTATTTTCACGGTGTGACAAAATTTTCTCTTATGTGCGAGGGGGCTGATATGATGAACAGGACCGGCACGCCAGATGAAAGAAGTGTTTTGGCAACGTCACGGAGTGAGCTGATGTAGAGGGTATTGCTTCGCAACCAATCACAAGCTGTGCCTGTGGGCCAAGCCGTCGCCTGCTCGCGTTTGTCGTCTGCTTCGATCAGAGCATGCGACAGGGGATTCGACTTCGCAACGCTATTATTCTCAGGTCAAGTGGTCGCTACGTCGCACAGAATACATGTCAGTGGCTCGCTCTACCTTTGAATGATGTTCGTGCGCCAAGTTAAATGGCTGGTAATTGACGCAGGGATGAATTCAGCCAAGGTTTGCTCCAGAATCGTGAGGGTTTGCATACTTTCATTGTCATACAAAGTTAGTAGGGTCATCTCAATCCGATTGCTTGCCATATTATCACGGTCCATATCAGTGTCTGAACAGTGAAGGTCAATAATCATGATTTGTTTGTAGTTCCATGCGTAATCACGCGCACCCCTAATACGCTTTGGTTTACAAAGTACGCTTTGTTCCAGATCGTCCCAAGGTGTATCGACAGCTGGTTTTCAGAGATCGCAACCATTGGACAGTTAGAGCCAATGAAAGTACACTAGAGCACAAACTTTATGAACCACTCACTGAAAACTTCCTCTCATTTTTATTTCCAATAGCGTGCAAAGATTGTGCTCCCATTAACCTCTTTGGTAGTAATTTCCACCAATGAGGCAAGGATCTCGAGTCGCACTTTAATTTGGATGAGATGGGGCGCAACACAACAACATAACAAATAAGGTTGATCCTATGCCATGCCGCGTTCGAATGCACCGACCATTCACGTATCACATTGGTTTTCATCCAACCACAAATCTTTACATGCGTAGTTTTATGCCATTGACGCCAAATAGAATTTTTCAATTACTGCGACTTCGAACTTATTGGACGATGGTGGTTGTCAACACCATCCACTGCGCACAAGAGAAACAACACGCGAAGCTCAAAGCGCAGAAAGAAATAAAAACGCACCAGCCGTCATCAGGCAGCCCTTAATGGGCGTGAATTAACTCAAAACCAGCCAGGGCACCAAAGTATACCACCGCGGCAGCAGGTTCTAAGTAGCCACATTGTTCCTAAGAGTGGTCCGGACCACTCTTAGGATTTTCTCTCAGCCATGCTGTTTTTACGCACAATTTCGCTTCGTGAATCCACTTACGAGCACTTTTCGGTGACGTAAGCAAATATAGCAACTGCATCACCATCGCTGACATGTTCCCGGGCAGTCACAGCGCACTTTATTTGTAGCGGCTGATGTGACAACGATGGCCTCTTACGACGTTTTTTTCGTTTCGTGAATGGACTTACGCAACAAAATTTCTCTTGCGCAAAAATGTTTTCGTAAGTGAGTTTTGTGAATCCGGCCCCAGACTCTCGGCTCGCGCATAAAACAATTATCTGGCTAAGCCTAAGAGAAATGTGAACACGAGCAAAGAACTTCAATTAGGAGCTCATTACCACTGACAGATGAACTGCTTTTATTTTGCGGGTACGATTGCTGTGTTAGTTATCAAATAAGAGATTCGTGTTCCCGAATAGTGTGATGCATCCAGTTGTATAAGTGATGGGTGATCTTTAATAACATTGCACCAATTCAAGGCTTTTTCTCCCAATAAAACAGCTACACATAACACGGCAGCACTTCGTGGGTACTGTTTTCCAAGCTTTCGTCGGCGTGCTCAAGTTCTAGGTGTTGCCGATTAAAATGAAGTACTTTTGTGTATGTTAAATATTTTTTAGACAACGTGAAGAAAGTGACGTCGTCAGATCATGTACGGAACTACGATCCGAAAGACGTCAACGACTTCACGCCTGGGGACACCTATTTAGTGTACAGAGACGGTTACGACTCTACTAAAGGAAGCTACTATGACGCTGACCTCCTGCATATGATTGGTAAGTTGCCATGCTTTTATAAACCGCATGCTTTGCTTATTTGTGCTCCTCCGATCAGGACACGCAGACCTATGTTTACATTTCTAAGCGGCTTTTTTGCCCTCCAATGGCTGCTCAATGTTGATGTGCGTGGTTGACTTTGCAGCTACGCGCAGTTTGACAAAAAAAAAGGGCACGATGCTTATTAACGCTTCTCAGTACCATTATGCATCTCTAAAATCTCTCCCAGGAATCTGTTCTTCTAAACAAGGTGTGTGTTTTACGCCACGGTGCCGTTCGCCAAAGCGCTACCCTATCAACATGCAACACATCGATTCTTGGTTTGCTCGGATGTCGTCTGCTCTTGCATTCTGCGTCAATGACGAGTTTGATTGTTTATTTCTATTGAGAAAACATTTTCGCGTCATTATAAAATAAATATTAGTACCGGAATCATTATGGACTTTTACATTAGTAAAGGCCTGTAATAAAACCCGAAAGTAAAGAAAATATGTAGTCTGCACCTAGTTCCATCTCTTGCCGCTATAGCAGCCCCGCCGCGGTGGTCTAGTGGCTAAGGTACTCGGCTGCTGACCCGCAGGTCGCGGGTTCCAATCCCGGCTGCGGCAGCTGCAATTCCGATGGAGGCGGAATTGTCGCAGGCCCGTGTGCTGAGATTTGGGTGCATGTTAAAGAGCCCAAGGTGGTCAAAATTTCAGAAGTCATCCTCTACGGCGTCTCTCATAATCATATGGTAGTTTTGGGACGTTAAACCCCACAAATCAATCAATCATCAATCAATGCCGCTATAGCAACTCGCCAAATAAACAATATGGCCATTGCGCTCGTAAGCCTATCATGGCTAGCGTGGTGAGCTTTCCTAGTTCTGTGTTGAGTTTCTGGACGATGCACAGTCGCACCCTTGTTTATCACACCAAAGGTAATTGATTGTAAGAATGCGGACAGGAAGACTAGCGTTTGGGAGCCGATGAGCCGATGCACTTGTGCTGTAGCCGCTTCACAGGTACAGGGGTGAGCACTTTTAAGGTGAACACGTGAGCGCGTGGCCGACGGCACTGTCAGCGCCCCGTTACGGTCATCACTGAAAGCATTGTGCATGCGTATCATGGCTTCCGCGAAATGATTGTTCCACCGCGCGCATGACGTCATGAAGGCACTTGTTCGTCGTCTGCTAGCCGCATTTTTGTTTTCTAAGCCCATGCATCCTGCGTTTTAGGATTTCTCAAAACATCTGTGTTTCAACAGAACAAGACAAAAAAACATGTATATCTATGAGGGCGTGTCTATTCGTTCCCTTCAATTTTGTTGTGCATGCAGTGCCGTATATAAAACAACCAAACATCTTTTGCAGCCGTTCATTCTGTCGCCAGGTCATATTATGGCAAGGGTTGCTTCCTGATGATGAACGGCGCTCAATTGTTGATCTTTCCCTGAAAGATTATTCCCAGCGGTATATTGGCGATTTAGTTAATAGGCCCCTGAAGACAGCGAACTGGATAATTCAAGCCTATAGGTATGGAGGTCGCATTTAGGATGCACCCCGCGTGTCCTTCCCTAAAGCTACCACAGACGATGAAGACGCCCTCATTGTTGCAGCTAACCCTTTCTTGCCATAACCCTTTCTTTCCAGTCCCAGCAATACGCAAGGGCTTGGATTTGGACGTTTCCGACACCACTGTTCGACGTCGCCTGCGTACTGCGGTCCTTCGCAGTCGCGTCACAGCGCAGAAGCCACTACTAACGACGGTACACAAGGACGCGCGATGGCAGTTTGTTGAGTTGCACGAAGCATGGACATCGGAATAGTGGGGTCGCGTCATTTTTTCGGATTAGTCGACGTTTTCGACGCGACAAGACCAAAGATTGCGTGTTTGTAGACTACCAGGCACACGGCGAGGCAAACTTCCTGCTTTGAAAAGCAAATGTTTTAGTTAACGTCAAAATGGCACGCTGGAACGACCCAAACAACGTGCAAGGTGTTTCTGCCAGTGGGAGATCGAGTGCGAGCGTGTGGGGTTCTGTTTCAAGATATGGTTTAGGGCCCCTGCAACGTATACGTGGACACTTATCGTCGGAACAATACTGCAACACTTTGAACAATGTGCTGTTGCCATATGCGAGCAGTTTATTCCCAGACGGTGATTACCTGTTCCAACAGGACCGGTCACCATTACACAGGGCGGCGGCTGTCAAGGAGTTCCAGGTGGAGCAGCCCATGCAGCTACTGGGATGGCTTCAGAAAGGAGCGTACCTGAATGTGATAGAAAACGTGTGGGGCCGTCTGAAACTTCTTTGGCAAGGAAGCCCCTTTATTCCGCGACTGCGGACCAGTTGTGGGCGCAAGTCAGCAACAAGTGGGAAAGGCTGAAAGCCGATCGGGAATATGTTCGATCACTTTACGACTCGTTACCGTCCAAAATAGCTGCAGTCATTGCTGTAAATGGTCACATGACTCGCTATTAGATTTGCTCATCTTTTTACATTTGTTGTCATGGTCTTGTTTAACTTGATTTGCAAAAGTACACTTTTCTTGAATAAAAAGTTTAATAATTATCCCTCTTACACTCACTTTTTTCCTTCACGCGCCAATCTTCAATCCAGATGGACCTTGAAATGCAGAAGGTATCAGCTCAGCGAACAAGCAATGTGGCTAGCAGACGACGAACAAGCGTATCGATGACGTGATGCACGCGATGGAAAGAGTGTTCCGCAAAGCACATGCTGCGCATGTGCAATGTTTCTAACGATGGCTGTTACGTGGCGCTGATAGTGCCGTTGGTCACGCGCTCGCGTGTTCACCCTAACAGTGCTCACCACTGTACGTCAGTACTACCTACGCCCGACTTGCTATGTACCGTATAGTGTTATGCCTGAAGAAAGAAGCATAGAATTGAAGGGAGTGAACGTGATATTTCTTCGTACGTGGCCGGAAGGTACCTCATGTCGCCGATGGAGTACATCAAAAAGGTAAGGAAGCATGCGAAGAGATTCATTTCGGCAGCCTGTGTGCTGCTCGGGCTGCGGTCGCTCCTCGAAATAGCGTCCTTGATCGAACTCGACAGCTGCTTATCCGCATGCCGAGGACGCTGGTGTATACAACTGTAAATTTTAAAGTTGGAATTTATTTAACGTTATTGAAAAGTTACATTTTGACTTTGTATGCGCACATTCAAGCCCGTGCACGAATATATGCTCAAAAAATTGGATCCCCACGCAGAAAAAAATTCTGTGTAAGCCTAACAAATGTATACACGGGTAAACAGTCTCACGGCGAACACGGTAATAGTGCAGCCGTGTTCCATTCAGCTGTACTAAATCAATTTTGAAACTGGGATATCGTACAGGAATACTGCTTGCGTTGTGACATTCCGTTGTGCGCGTTGGCTTTCTAAGGACTTTGACAAGCTAGTGCAGTGATTAGATTGTACTTAATAAAATAAAAAGTACTGAACCGATTCGCAGCCGCAAGTTTACCACTTGGGATATCTCAATTGTGTTATTGGTGCGCCTTATTTAGTGTGTGTGGTCTTGCACTTTTACAAGGCTAACACCAGTGTTGCTGTCTTTACTGAAATCATTTTGCTGAAATGTTTGGTCTAGCATGTATGAACAGCCTTGACTGCGAAAATATGCTACTAGAAAAAACTTAATTTCTCGAAGTCTCTGTGACCATTCTAAACAAAACAGCGTAGTTCTCAATGCCTTTCCGGACACGTTTATGTAGTGTCGTGCAAGGGCAGCAAGTGTTATTGTTTAGCGACTTCTTAATAATAGTGTAATTCTTTAATCTATATAAAGAATCCAAGGAAGAAATGGAGGGCTGCCTAGGTTCACGGCGTGCGCGTCACACCACGAAAAGCAAAAAAGGCCCACAGAGTTCAACCAAAGAGGTAAGAAAAAATTTGTTTGTTTTTTAAGGTGTATTAAGTCAATACCGCTTCCTGTTTTGCTGCTGGTTACAGCAATTCAAGTGAATGCAGAACGTGTTAATCTGCCTTGTAGCGAAATTCTTTACTGGGCTAGTCATAGGTATTATGTGTGGAACACTCTAGAGGCTCAGCTTGTCGTAAGTCGTCGTGCACTAAGTTATTGAATTTGAAAGTAGGCACACCATAAAGCAGCCTTTGGAATCTTGGCATATTCACACGAAACCTGGAAACATAAACCCTGTCAAGAGTGTATTTCCACGGCAATCGAGGCCAATGAAATAAGCAACACTTTCACAAAGGTGGCTGGAGGAACAACAGTGGAAAGGGAGACAATGAGTAAAGCAAAAGTGCTAGCTTTGGAGCCAGACGGCCAGACAGTCTTCTCTAGAAGAGACGGTATAGGTCTCGAAACGTAAGGACAGCTTTAAAAACTGAAAACCAAACTTTGCTAGACAGTTTTCTAATAATTTCGTCCAGCCAGATTTCTGCTGAATGTTTACCTTTAAATGTTTATTACATACTCGAATGTTAACTCTAGTCAGTTTCTATTTCAGAGCATTTGGAGGGGGGAAAGGGGCACTGTGATGTGCTGTGCTTGTTAGTGAAAACTTTATGTCGAGTGAATGTGAATACGAGCTGAATTGCTGTTTTATCTCCAGTGTTGAGTGCTATGGGTTGCTCTTTCCTGTGATTGTGAAACTAAACTGGTTTTCTTGTATGGTAATTGGCAATGGAGCCTGGAGTATTGTAAAAGTGGTGCGAAAAGCTCAGTTCACTTTGTGAATCGCTCCGATCATTGTTATTTTGTTCCTGTCAGCATCCAACTCAAGTAATGATCCCTGTGCATGAGGCTTGGAGCAGCTGCACTGTTGGCTGTGCTGAAACATGTTTGCTTGTCGTATAATTTGTAAGGTGGCAGGCTCAGAAGTAACAATGGGAGCTTTCACATCACAACATCGGCGCTTAGTAGCTGTGTGTATATGCACCATGCAAGTTGCATTATGTTCGCTGTACTGATTAGTCTCTAGATTAGTGAACGCTATGTTCTGAAGGCATACGAATTCTATGTATGCATGTTGGAGCACTAGACAGGAATTTGTCCACTACGCAGTACGCTCTTGGTACTACAGCTTTCGTTGGTCTGTTTACATAACACCTGCGAAATCTTGAGGTGTATAACTGTTGTTTTGTCAGCTGCATCACTGTTCTTGCCAAAAAGTGACAAAAAGCAAAAGCAAAGGCAGAGTGGTTGATTTAGTAGGGTTTGCTGTCGGGCTAGTTTGCGCATGTTTGCAGTTGCATTGGTTGCAGCAAAGTTTGTTCGCATACCCTGTTCATCCTTGTCCGAGCACTTGCAAGATAAATTCAACTTCAGTGTTTAAACTTAACGTGATTAGCGTCTGGCTTTAGAACACTGTCAGGTTTCCTGCCAGTGCTGTACACAGTTGGCAGACAGGTAGGTCTCCATTATCAGCAATGAGGCAAGTCTCGAATGAGCGAAAACGGAGTCTGTTGAGGGATTCATGTTAAAAATACAGGGCGTGCAAACATTGACACAAGGAACGTCAAGAAATTCTAAATGTTGACTAACAACTGATAAACACTTGGTTCTTGAAAGGAGGCATGGAAACCTATCTGTGCATGCTTCATGCATGTGTAGTTAGCAAACGTTGTGGTGCGTTATGGTAGCTGCTTAGAAACTTGATTTCTTTATTTTAGGCAGGTGAATCAATGATTCACTCAGGCATGTGCTCAGACTATTATTACTATTATGACAGGCCTCAACCATTAAGCATGTTCCTTCATTCTGGTCATGGTACAAAATCACGTATTCATCAAATTTGGGCGTGCGCTTACAATCTCTACATTGTAAATTCTAACAAGAATGAGGAAACTCGTTGAATGGTTTAGGCCTGGGGCATATTAATAATAGTGGTAGTACACACGTTAGTCACCCATCGATTCACCTGCATAAAAAAGAAACAAGTGTCTAAATATCTCTCCCTCTCGTAGACTACCGTGTGCGCCAGATTGATGGGTGCGCCTATTGTATGTGCACGCGCCGATAGGATTTCATGGCTTCTCTCTTTTCGGTCACCGTGTGTTTTTTCAGTTCGTCAAAGTTTACGAAGTCTAGACATCTCTCGGTCTTGCGCTTGTACACTCTGCACTATAAAGAGGTAGGTCTCGGCAATCAGCAAGCAGGTAATGCCCCTGTCGCACCTGGCAATGCGCATTTTGAGCTAGTGTGCTTACACTCAAGATGCAATTGCCAATTTGCAGATTTTTATCGCAACAAATATTTATTTTTGCGCCAGTGTCTTATCATCGGACCAAGTAGCGCCAGTGAGACACGCGATTGTAAAATAGTAGAGACCAACTTTTCTACATATGTGCACGTGTGCCTGGAAATGAACAGCGCGATGGGGGCGCAGCCGTTGCACAGCATGTGCTGCCGCATCCCCCCAGTAGACGTGGCTACAAACTGCCTGAGGGTGTGAGTAGTGAAGGTATTTTTTTCGTGGTATTTTGACTTGTTTTATAGGTTAGCAGTATTCATTAAATCAAATACAGTGGTTTAAATAGTATGAACACCGCTTTAGGCAACAGCATATTTCTGTACAAGCCACTGTATACAAGGCTACACACTTCGTCGCAGCTGTCACAGCGATATGAGGTTAGGGAACACACTTGCCGGCAAGTGTGTTTTGCAGTGAGGGACACTAAAGTTTCTGAAGGAAATGTTAACGATTACTTTCATTTTTAGACAATTATATTGAGAACTGACAGACAGACTAGAAAAGTATAGACCGCTTTCCGCAGCTGGTTTTTGTGCACAAAACTACCATTTTTACTAAAATATAATGCATTTTCTGTTTAGCTTTTCTTTTTTTCAGATGTTTGCCACTTAGAATTTACTATCGGGTCGTTACGATCGAACACCAATGCTACTGTGTTTGTTTTTTCTTTTGTTTTTTTCTGGACGCAATGAAGTTACCCTCGGGTTAGAATTGTGCTCGTCGTACAATCAAGTGAATACAGTAGATGGGGCCAGCGCACCGATGTCGCAGCCTTCTCCTCGGATGCGTGACCGCGATGTGGCGTGTGGCGGACGTTGCCCTGCAGCCTACGTCGAAAAACGGTGTTCATAGTGATTCTTGAAGAGGAAAAAAGGCATATAATATTTTTCAGCCATAAGGTGACAACGCGGTGCTTAAGAGAACAAAAAAAAACAGGCAGCGCGGCCCGCTTTGCTGGCCTTCAATCTGGAAGCAGCAGCGGTGAATCGGCCGGCTATCAGCGACGGTGAAGAAGTGAAAAGGAGGTCACTAGATCATGCGTTAAAACATGGCAGCGCCCGCTCGCCGCTGTAGAAAACCATTTATAGGAACCAGCGCTGAGTTTCCTCAACCACTCATGTGGTGAGAAGGCGCACTTCTCAGTTTAATGATGGAAAACTGAGGATGTTAGTGGGAATTCATGTTAAAGATAGAGGACATGCAAGCATGGACCCTTTTAGGTGACTATAACCAGTAATCACATAAGTCGCTACTGTTTGTTTGCAGGCTTTGTTTGTGGGCCCCTGGTTAGGCTTCGCTTCATCACGTTAGGCTTCATCATCATTTGCCTTCTAGTATTTGCCATCTCGTACTCATCTGTTGTAACCAGACCAGAACTCCTCGCACATTGTTTACGATGTGAGCGTGCATGATGACCTCATTACGTTTTTTCAATTACGATATAGAACTTTCACATGCATAGAGCATAAAACACGTTTTAGGCTGTATTCTGCAGATGGCATTGTAATGTGTTCATGAGTGAAATGAGTGAAACATGTTTAAGCTATTGTAATGCCACTCCTTAAATTGCAGCATTATATGTTATTTAACGGGTGCTGCAGGAGTGCAATGTGAATAAGTTCAAGTACGTGTGTATGTTTTCTAGTCATACTCTCTAATATCTTTTGCAGGCATATGTTGTGGTGATACTTCTGTCATATTGAAAGCTAATACTTTATTCAATGGTTACTCCAATTGCAGGTCTCGCTAAACATGAGAAGATTAAGGATGGCAGGAAAGAGGGCTGCCACTGCAGACCTGGAGCAGTGCTTCAGCGGCCGGCACTTTGAGCAGGAGGTGCAGAGGCTCCAAGCAGAAAATGGCAAGCTCCGCACCCTAAACATGAGGCTGCAGGAGGAGCTGCTTGACAGGCTCGCGCAAGCAGGTGGCGTAAACTTTTGTTTTTAATGTCATACTTTGACGCATACTTGGGCGCACATTTAACCACCATGTAGAGGATGCAGTATTTGCCGTAAATATATGCTTACGGAAAAGTATGGGCATAAAAGATTTGGCAGAATGATATGCAAATAACCTTGTGACAGTGCAGAAAACGCAATGCAAATGACATTGTACATAGGTCTCTCATGTGGAAGATTTCTTTTTTCACAATCTGTATGAGAATTTCACTGACGTGTAGAGAGCTGTTTTCATTTCGAGGTGGTGGTTTGTCTTTAAAAAATGTGCTCTTAGGAGAAAACTGCAGCATGGGCCATCTGCGATATCTGTGTTAGAAGTGCTTCAACCCTGCACAAGTTTCAATTATGTTAGTACACACGTACACAAAACCGCATGGACGTGGTCACCGCAGAGACAACTTTCTTCAATGAAGGCTTTCTGGGTGCAGCGATAATTGCCTCTGGGATGTAAATATGCACGACCTATAAAAATGCGCAGCCAAAGCAATGACATCAGCCTTTGTGCTTCCATGCAAGTCTGCCCCCTCTTCATTTGAAGATGTCTGCTAGGAGAGCATCTGCAAGGCTTGTGGAAGCGAAACAAACTTATGACGTATGAGGCAGTCGGTTGTTTAGACAGAAACCAAAGGGGTTTTTTGCAAGTAATGGTGTCGCAAGCACTATATAGTTGACTTTATAAGCTTATATCACTTGATATTTTGAAGTCAACAACCGTGTCTCCGCATATCTATCCGACAGTTAACTCGACTGCAAAGGCGCTCCGAGCAAATACAATTGAGGGGCCAAACAATACAAAGATGCAGCATCCATCTTCCAGTTGAAATTTATTACAAAGCAGTGCACATGTATACACAGTCCTTCAATGAAAACAGACAATCAGCCCATGAAAAATATAGCAAACGTTATTAGCAGTTTTTGGACAATAGTACAGCAATTACGATAAAATGTTCAGACATTAGGGTGGGACAAACACACAATTTCCACCGGCAAAGACTGAACCTACAACCTTCGGATAACGCATTCGATGCTCTTATCAATTAGCTAAAGTGGCAGCTGTCCTCTTGTCGACATTATCGAGTGTTTCCGAGCCACGTAAACTTAAGAGTGTTAGTGGGCATGGTTCGTAGCACGTGATCTTTTTACGTGTTAGTAGCTAACAATAATACCTCCTACACTACCTAAATGCATTAGGTTTACAGGAACAAGACCCTCGCTATGAATGAACAAAAGGAAATTTTAGAGGCTTATTTTTTTGTTAAAAGAAAATTGTTCACCGTGTGTTTGAAACATGTCACACTTCTGCCTGTGATCAGAGCTGCAGCCTTTTTAGTTCATTCAAGAGGTGGATCTGCACAGGCAAGAAAGTACACTGCCTGTGTACACTGCCTGTGTTTTTTGGGTCTTCGATGTGGCCAGACACTCCTCTTCATACCTAGGATACATCACATACGTAAGCAAACTCACAGCTACCAACAACGACACATCTTGAGTAAAACCCACAACACTAAAATGGTATGTTAACTCGGAAAATGCATCATCCAACTTGTTTGAGATGCGTCGATTGCCACAGAGCATTCTGCAAAGGCAAGAGCATGTTCCGCCTTTTAGACCCTTTTGAATACCGCCACACAAAAGCAGCAATGGCTTCCAAACACAAGGTTCATACCACCAATATTAGTGTTATTCTCTGAGAAACCACCTTAAGTTCAAGAATTTAATCGTGCCTCATTCAAGAAGCAGGCACGCTATTTCAAGAAGTTGGAGCACATCCTAAGAAAGCTTCAAAGTAAGCACGACATTCTACTCCCAGCCTATTGATTCTGCCTAGTGAAACACCAAAAAATCATTCGAAAAGCAGACGAATCTTACAGCACTATAATCATCAACCTTTATTGCTATTTTTTTCCTTTCAGCACAGGCCAAGTTCAAGTCATTAAGAATTAATGCAGTGATTAACTAAATATAAACAGCCTGCCAGCACTAAGAATCTACTGCCCTATGTCAAGGATGCTATCGAATTTCTTTGAACAGTATCCTTCCTTGGAAAGTGTTGAATGTCACTGGCAAGTGTTCGGAAATGTTCCTCACGCTGTTACTTCAGTCTACTTTTCCTGGCAAGGTCATAAAAGTGTATTTGTAAAGGCAGTGTAAAGGTATTAGTAATGAATCGAGCACTGTATCAATTTTTAGAGACCTGCACTTGACCAGTATTTAAAGGAACAATAATAACAGATTGCTAGGTTTCAGTGTTGTACAATCTCCTGCTATGTGGATAATTTTTTACTGTTTAATTTGGTAGAATCTGTGGATTGTAAGCGGGTGGTCAAGACCAGTATGAAGGTTTTGCAGCACAAGCTCCAGCATCTTGTCGCAATACATGAGATTCCCGAATGTTTCACAATCGAATCCCTGCGCTTACCACAGCTTTTTACAAAATGATCCACAAGTTGGGGGTGAATGCAAACATTCGACAGAAGTCTGTCTGGTTGGGTATAAAACTGGGAGATGATTTAGACTCCTACCAAAAGTTTGAAGAAACCCAATGCTTCAAAACCGACTTGGTTCCTTCCTCAGGGGTGACTGCGTAGACTACGCAGCAGCGGTATAAGTCTCTTCCATGGAAGCCACTGCTGCCTTTCTCCTTGGGGCACACAAAAAGGGCCAAGAGGGCGGCCATGCACAGTTGTGCCGCAGGTCACTACGTCAATAGGGATACTCTTAACAGGCTGTGGTTGTTTCAACTGCCATATTAGAATCATACTAGTTCTCCTCACAGATTAATTGGAGTAAAATTATAATAATGCTATAAACGAAGAAACGTCTACGAATATAGTAACGCTGACTTCAGCCAAACGCAAAATCCATAATAACAGACGTGACGAAAGAGGTTACGGCAAAACTGGTGGCCCAGGAAAACGTGGTGAAATCGTTCTTTATACGAACAAGGGGCTGCCACTCATTGAAAGGGCCAATTTTTAGACATAATCACACAGAACTACCTACAAATGATTCTGAGAATAGAATAGTTGATCATAATTTACTTTATTTATTGCATACATCGTATAAACTACATAAATCGCGATATTGAAGGTGAATGTACGCAAAAATGACATATTTATGATTTTGGGTTGCATACAGTAGATTGCATTGGTGTCACGCGAGCACTTTTGCTCATCAGAAGGGTTGATTTCGAAGTATGGCAGTTTGGGCTAGTTGGTATGACATGAGGATAGTTATAGCGCAAGAACAGAACGACGACGGGTCTGATTTCTTGATTGCAATCATTAATGATTATTGCTAAGCGGTGCAAATTATTCTGAATCGAGTTTGCCCGAAACACTGAATTCTGTTTCCCTCAACGAAAATACTGAGGGTTTCTCACTTCCTGAACGGCTTTCTGTTCTGCTAGTAAATTGTCGCAGCATGAAAAATAAAGTCAATAGCTTCATGTCCTTGATAGTTACCATTAAGCGCCAAATCGTAATGGGCACTGAATCATGGTTGGACGACTCTGTGTGTAATGTAGAAATAATTCCGCCAGGTTTTACTGTCTATCGGAAAGATAGACATGGGCATAGCGGGGAAGTGTTTCTTTTAATATCAAATACAATGCCAAGCACTGACTTTTTTTTTTCAAAACGACTCGGAATCTGTCTGGTGCCTCGTGAATTTACCCAAGGGAAACAATGTCACGTTCAGGACATTCTATCGCCCACCGGGCAGAGGTGAGTCGTTCAGTTTACTGTCTAATGTGCTATCTGTTATGCCTACCAGCGTATTTCTTTGGGGAGATTTTAACTTGCCGAATTTTAGATGGAGTGCTGGATGTGGTATTGGTGACGGTTCCCGTATCTAATTAGAGTTTGAAGAACTGCTCGGATTTTATGACTAACAACAGTACGTGCTGGAACCTACACAAGAAAACTCAAGCTTAGACTTGGTGCTTTGCAATGAACAAAACTTAGCATCAAGGATTACCGTGTGCCCAGGTATTAGCGACCACAGGGCTGTTGTCGCCGAGCTTAGCGTACAGCCTGTACGGACATCTCGGGACCCACGAAGAAAAGTGATCAGCTATCACAGAGGAGGTTATGTTGCTATTAGAACTGAACTAGAAAATTTCTTTCCTACTTTCCAGCATATGTCAAAAGCACGCTGTTCGTTGGCTCTGTGGTCAACATTTCGTGACAAAATGCTTGGATTGGTTGAAAGTCATGTTTCATGTAGGTACTTGTGTAAAAAGAAAACGCAATATAAACCTCGGTTTAACGCAGAAATACGCAAACTTGTCAGGAAAGCTAGACGCGCTTATAAAATATTTTCTACTAATTCTAGTTTGGTAAACCCCAATCACTTGGATGAACTAAATAATTTATTAAAAGCAACAATTAAATCTGCAAAGATTCTTTCTTTGTTAAATTAGGCAAAGACCTAACAGAAAGCAAGAAGGCATTCTTGAAGTGTGTAAAGCAGAACCAAAAAGAAGATATATCTATACCAGCCTTAACTGTCGACGGCAAAGCCGTGACGTCGACTACCAGAGGGCAGAATGTTTTAATAAATATTTTCAATCAGATTTTTCTCATGAAACTGCCGAGCAGGCATCGCTTCTAAATAATGCCACCCAGAGCAATATTATGCCAGACATTCAAATTGATGTTAGTGGTGTCGATTAATTATTACGCCGCCTAGATGCAACAAGAGCCATTGGACCTGATGGACTGTCCGCAGTAGTTCTCAAAGAGTGTCATGACGTTATTACTCCATATTTGCGTATCATCTATGCACTCTCCCTCGAAACTGGTCTTATTCTCCAAGATTGGAAAACAGCAAACGTTATACCTGTTTTCAAATCTCGAGATAAAAATTTGAGAAAAAATTACACACCGATCTCTTATCGTTGGTAAGTTGCAAAATATTTGAACACACTTTACATACCAATATATTTGAATTCCTTCATTCAGATGCTTTTTTCACTCCCTCCCAGCACGGTTTTCGAAAAGGTTATTCATGTAACACACAACTAATAGAATTTCAGCATTTTGTATCCAAAGCTATTGATAACAATAGTCGTGTAGACGCTGTTTTTATAGATTTCCAAAAAGTATTTGCCAGTGTGTCCCATAAGCTCTAGGATGTAAGGCTTGCTGCATTTGGCATAAATAAGAAGGTTCAAAAGTGGATACGTAATTATTTGAATGGTAGAACCCAGTCCGTTGTCTTAAATAATGTCAAATCTTCGTTCATAGCAGTAACTTCGGGCGTTCCCCAAGGGAGCGTTTTAGGACCCTTACTGTTCCTAATCTACATAAACAACATAGTTGAAAACGTTACAAAATGTTACATCACCCATAAAATTATTTGCTGACGACTGCGTCATATACAGAGAAATCACGACTGAATCTGCTACTTGCGTTTTGCAAACCAACCTAGATCACATAGCGGACTGGTGTAAAAATTGGAAAATGAATTTAAACATTAAAAAGTGTTGCAGTGTAAGCTTCTGAAGGAAAATAACCAAATCATTTCATCAATATAACATCTATGGCGTACTTATTAACATACACTGCGATTATAAGAATCTCGGTGCTCATTTTACTGAATCGTTTACATGGAACAAACACATTGACACGGCCTAACAAAAGCTAGTAGGGTGTTTACTTTATTCGAAGGAATTTCAAACAGGCGACGCGCGAAATCAAGAAAATCTTTATATTTTTGCACTTAAGGTCCATACTTGATTATGCATGCGTAGTATGGACCCCGCCCTAAGATTATCTTATAAATAAATAGAAAAACTTCAGAATCAAGCTGCAAGGTTTGTTTTAACTAGTTATAGCCCCTACGCCAGCGTTTCACAAATGAAGGCCACTTGGGATGGGATCTGCTACGTGTAAGTAGACAGAACTATGGCTTAAACTGTTGCACCAGATATATTACCTCTAACACAGGAATCATCACCATAGCCACCTTGTTCAACCCCCCTACACATCACTCGCTGTGACCCTACCAAAATATATCTACCTTCTAAGGCAGATCCAATACTTTTTTCCACTCATTCTTTCCAAAAACAATAAGAGAGTGGAACAGCTTAAGTGACGACTTGGTTAATATAACAAATAATGATTTATTTTTTTCCATGCTGTAAAATTCTTCTTGCGTTATGTATGTTCTGTGTGTATGAAAATGTATTTAGTGATGCATTATTATGTTCTGATCAATGTGACGGTGGTTCTTTTTTATTTTTATTTTTATGTGCATGATGTATTTTGCTACGAATTCCTTTGTACTGACTGTTGTTTTGTTCCCCCCTACGTAATGCTTATATGGCGATGTAGGTACTCTGTAAATAAATAAATGAAATGTACTGCCACAACCCGCATTTGCACTCTACATTCATTCCGCCACCACCCTACACTTTATCGCGCAAAGATCATCGCCAAAAAATAACCATACCACACAGTAACACCATTGGCATTTCATAATCATTTTTCCCCACAACAACAAGGAATTGGAAAAAACCTGCAACATTCACAAGCATAACTAACACAAAAATCTTCAAAATCACTCTTCAGACTTTCTTCTGAAATTAGCATCAGTGTTTGTTTTACATCTTTGATTGTTATATACCTTTGCTGTTCTTCTAGAAATTTCGTTTCAAAAACTTTTACTTTAGCGCATTATGCTTTTTACCGTTATAACAATTTTACAATTTGTAACGTTATGTTTTAAGCTCTCGGCAGTTTATGGAGTGTGTATATATTCAACAAGCTCTTATTCTAACACGTTCCTGACAATTAGGTGTTTTGATTGCTGCAATAATATTTGCGCCTACTTTTGTCGTCGTTTTGTGACTCACAATTGCTAAGTGCCATCATAATATTTTCTAATTTATATTTTGTCCCTGTAACCAAGTAGTTATTTTGTGCTAACTTTTGCTTCTCTTTTCTTCAATGTACGTTTGTACAATGAGGTTACTTCAAATTAAAAATGTTAGCAAATAACTAAAGTGGCCCTTAATGAAAATTCAGTGACAGCTTCAGTCCACTTACAGAGCTCCTAAACCACCCTCTCTATTTCTTTTCCAAACTTTTCAAGTAAACACGTGAATTGTACGCAGAATTCTGCTTGATCAATGATTCTCCACGTGGAAGCGCAACAAGCCGCGAGCGCTGCACAAATTCGAACAGACAAACCCTTCACTCCTTTCGGGCTGGCGCGTGGCATCAAGAAGTTGTATCTGGTGCGCAGAATAAATATGCTGCGATTGGACAAGCAAACAATAATGACATCCAGTTAGTCTGCAGGAAGCTGTCAACGCCACTTGTCGTTTGTCGTGACACCCGCATGCATGCACGTGCTTGCAAATTAGGTACTGTAGTCCATAGCGCAGGGTTCATAGCGGAACGATTCGTATAAGCACCGGCTGGCACAGCAACAGCGATTCGCCAACAAGCACGCAGTTGACAGAGGGCGAAGTCACGGCAACTGGAAATAGACAGTGTTTGTCATCAATGACGAACGCCGCGCAAGATTAGGAGACGTGCTCGGTAAGAAAGCAAAGCGGCTTCAGGAGAGGTACCAACGGAGGGTAGCGAAAGGAAGAACAAATGGAGTGATCACCGTGCTTGGATGATGAAAAGAGTTTGGGTTCGCTATTACAGCACCATTTAAAAAAATTTTCGCTGCTCCATGGTCATTGTGCACTCGCGCACAACTAACCAATCACAACTGAATTTTCACCTCTGGGGGGTTAAATATTGCATCCGGTGTCTGGCTGCATGTAGTATAGTCTATATTGCGTGCCAGCCCTGTTCAGTTTTTAAGATGAGCCTTCTTGTATGGCTGTGAAATTGGCGGCCTCAAAATCAAGCGGGACATGTATAGACCAGCAATGCTACTGCCAGTGATACATACTGTCAAATGTGCGACTCTAGTGCAGCATGTCATAATCTACATTGATCTTATTGGGATGGCACAAAAAACTTAATTTGACGTGTTTGTGCGCAGAAGCAGCATCACTCGTTGAGGAATAGGGGGCGTGTATATTATTATAACCACATGAAGCTCACAGACAAGGCAAACAGGCATTCAGTAAAATTATGACTGCAAATTCCACATTTTCTTTCTGACACACCACGAGTGAATTTTCAAACTGAACTGAAAGGTATTGCTGAGCTTACAAAGCAAGAAAAAGCAAAAAAGTAACTCAGACCTCGTTTGTTGTCTGTCAAGCTAACCCCGCCAGTAGCAACACAATCACCACCACCACCACCACCACCACCTTCTTTGCTACGAAGTAATATACATAAATGTTGATGCCACTTTTATTTAGCCGCATTGATGTCACGAAGCTTCTAAACATCGCTGCACATTTTGTCGGATGCATCTAGCAAGTTTCGCAAACCTCGTATAGCGTACTAACCTCCCACACAGAGAACTGCCACTAGGTGCAATGGGCCATGCTCCGCCTAATTTTGATCTCGCTGAACCCACGGCCCACTGCAGTAGCTGACCTTGTTTTCCGTGGATTGTAAAGACGCGATTATGCAAAATGGCGCGATATGTGCAACGTTTGTTCACCATGTAGCTTGTATTGCCTATCTACTCTACAAGTTTGACATGCGCGCACATAAAAGTAACCTTGTTGACAGGCAGGCACTTTTATAAAGGATACCCGAGACAGGCAGACGACATAGGCTCCCGTCATGTTGCGGTACGCCTACACAGGTTGCACATTGAAACCCCGAATAGAGGAGATTTCCTGTACTCTAATATGTACCCTCCAATCGAAAGGAAAATATCGATCTCTCAAGTCGCACGTACGCGACTAGCCGCAATGCATGTGACAGGCATGAACAAGAAAGCACTCATACAGATGAACAGTAACTTATACTCACATATTTAATCTCCTTTGTTTTCTGAAGTTGCTGAGGCAGCTGAATTTCTCTGCCCGAATCACCCAGATGACCAAATCAGGGTTGCCAGGCCTTGGTAAGAAAGCATTGATGAAATCAGAAGAAATCGCTGGAATTGTGGCCAGGGAAGTATTCATTCCCAACAAAAAAAATGCTTTCAAGCCTCGTGAACAAAACTTATATTTACCACTCGAAAAGGTAGAGGTGATGTAGTCAACCAGCAAATGTCAAAATCCACTGTCGCTCAGCTTGGCGAGTTGGTATCACTACCAAGGTCGTGGTTGGCGCAAAAGACTCTGAAAAGATTTTAAAAATAAATTAGCATGCTAAATACAACTTTAGTACAGCCCCAGTTGACCGTATAACCAAACAAAACAAGCGTACTACTTCTTATAAGCTTGTGTTTCATGTCACCCTGACAACTATCATAGCAGCGGGACTAAGACGGTCGCGATCTGCGAATTGCTCTTTCCGACTCTCAGGTTTGGATTTTGCTGATGTCTGTGCGAAACATTTGCGTGATTCTGCGCCAAACACAACCTGAGAGACCTGATCACGATATAAAGACACCGTAACAAAGAATCAGTGAGAAAATTCAGGTGATCCTCACAAAATTGCATAAACCAGCATCAGCTAATCCCATTGCAGCATATATTCTGTTCCATCATACCGAAGCTCCGGATGATATGCAGCTGCAGTAGTCTTGAACTCGACATGCGTGATAAGCCACGGTTGTACGTGTGGGAGTGACGAGAAAATACAAACGAGAATGACGGCCGTAAAGAGGCGAGCAAGCGCGCTTCTTGTCCCAATTAAATTAGGCGGTAGTATAAGGTACTAGGCGTTGCCGTAAGGTTGGATTCAAAGCATACAAATCAATAGAATAATACCGGTTTAACCACGCCGTGGTTTTGACACTTCACTCAGAAATAAACAATGGCAACGCCCTTGAAAAGGTGACCTACCGTGGTCACATGGTTGTGTATTTTATTCTCAGATACACCTAGCTCCGTATGCGACGTACACCAGTTCAAGCGAACACAATACGGGAACTCGTAAACGACTTTAAGTAAGCGTATGCATGGGCACGGTTTATTAGAAGAAATGCGCAAAGCCATAACAGCGCACCTAAACTCGTCCGCTAATAATGTAATCTTAACAACATTACAAATGTATACATCCTGAAAAGGTACCAGATTACACGACCAGTGAGCACATAAGCAAAACGTAGCAAAATTAACGAGAACTAAGAGTAAACACAAAACAGGCGCTAATATTCAACATTAAGATAGCGTAACCGCGAAGGAAAACTCTGCAGCTCACCTTTCCTCTCCCTGCAGTCTCAGCATTCAGTATTCAACTCTACCCGGGCAGATTTATATGTGTTGACAGCTTCCCGTCTTCTAATACGAGATGCTGATAAGCCCTACAAGCTCCTTCATGTTATATTGCCAACTACTATATTACCATTTTGCATCATGGTGCCAGGTCATTTTACATACTCCCTCCATTTCGTGCTGTTAATACACAGAACTGCTACTATATCGAGCTCCCTGAGACCAAGAACTCCCATACAGACTTTTGGGGATCAACAGAAGCTCGCGCGACTGTATATTGCCACGTTCTATTCATAAATTTTTGTTATCACCCCAATACACTACACGATTCTCAGCGTAAACCGCACCTGCAGTTTTCGAGAACCTTCAGGACTGTAGTAGATCAATTCGATCCGATCACGCCCACTCCGCGAACTGTAAAGATTATTCTAGAACCTACGTCATCGCCAGCGATAACGCTAGAACATTCGATGACAAGAGTATATAAGCCGACGCACTTCGCCACTTGTCAGTAGTTGATCGATGGCCGATTCTCCGTTCACTGTTATTTGTGCATGGCTGCTACTGTAATCAGACTTTCGGTTTACCGGGCACAGGTTCGCCTAAATAAACAGTTGAATCCTAACATGAAGCCTACTGTCTTCCGGCATGTCATGACCCCGTGACAATATGCTACTGCTTGAACATCAAATGAGAGTTCCACTATGCATCATCGCACGACATCTTGAATTCAATTTATGTTACATGCCCATAACCGACTCGTCTGAGGTGTACATATGGCGGCCAATCAGTTCCCTGACAAGTCCTGAAAAATTATGCCCACTATCTGAGCAGCTATAGAGCGTTTTTGGGTGGAGACTGAAGCCAATAGGTCCCCAAAATGTCATTGAATCATGTGGTCGGGCCTGCAAAGATTTGTAGCAATGTCACAATGCGACTGTATCTTGAAGTGCCGAAAAGCAATTGACAAAGGGGGTACGTATACCCACGTGATGCTATACACCTTACGTTATAGGCTTGGGGAAGCCTTCAGATTTACCGTATACTTGGGTGTACGTGAAAGACTCTCTAGTTATGTTATGCCTGATTGTGCTGACAAGTGGGCATAAATGGTTGGTGGTTATGTCATTTCATTATTACATGGAAAGAATTGGGTGAGTTCGTTGTCATATAATATGTGGATACATCTCTTATCAGTATACTCCCTCAGTTACGCTCGTGGCATCCATATTCCCATGAACTGCAGCAGATGTCAAACAACAGAATTTAGGTCAAATACATTAGTCACATATCTTAGGAGCTGTTAACATTATCATTGATGCCCTGTCAGATAGCCCAATCAACATGTTCACCTGTGCCAGAGAAATATACACCTTAAAAAGTGGTGACTGGTTGATATGACAGCACATTCTGCCATCTGCAAGAGTTATAAGCTTCGATGCTGCTCGACTTTCAGTGGTGCAGAGTCATTTGCCAGTAACAGGAGGCGTATTTGGTTCAACACATACTGTGACCCAAGCACTGATCATTTACACCCACTTGCAAGCACAATTAGGCATATTGGCACAACTAGGCTGTCTCGCACGAGAATCCAAAGGAAATCCAAAGTACACGGGAAAAAAAATTGCCCGCAGCTTCCCTCGGGGGAACACTGAGGAGGATGCGGAGCATATAATTGGTTAACGGGGTGTTAAAGTGCGACTTACTTGGGTCGATGGCTAAATTGGTTAACGTGGTTGTGAAATGGGGTGTTAAATTGCGACTTACTTGGGTCGATGGCTAAATTGGTTAACGTGGTTGTAGGAGGGGGTGTTAAATGAGTGAACACGTACACACGTATGCGAAAGGGTGGCGCTGGTCGAAGGGACGTCGATCATTGTGTTTGTGGATTCGTTGGAATTCATTTCACCGCGACCTTGGACGTCGACGCGCCGTACAAACCAACCGACGAGCGGCAACTGAGCGAGCGAGCGCCGACCTTGAGTATATATACAGCACGACGGCGCATGCACTGTCAGCTGTTGAATGTTCTCGAAGCGCGACGCCACATGCGCATCCACTGGAGAATCAGGAGAATTGTAGATGTCGAACGCGGTGTGTAGAGGAGGAAGGGTGCACAGATGGTGGAGGAGTGAAGCGCGCGTGGTGTGTAGAGGAGGAAGGGATGCACAGATGGTGGAAGAGTGGGCGACGGCGCGACGGCGCATGCGCGCGCGTCAGCTGTCGAATGTTCGAGAAGCGGTGCGGACGGCGCGGACGGCGCACTACAAGGCGCGAGTATAAGATGCTTCCGCATCTAATATAAAGGCTTCCCCAGGTAGATAACGTAAGGTGTATAGCATCACGTGGGTGTGCGGGCCACCTGTGTCGATTGCTTTTCAGCAGTTCAAGATTCAGTCACATTATGACATTTCTGGATGTGTTTGCACGCCAATCACTTGCATCAGCGACATTTTTGAGGATGTTATCGTGTCATTGACTGTACTGCTGCCTTGCAAAGGACAAACTTGTTGGCTTGTGTTGATTGCATGGTTCAGCGTTGGGTGGAATATATTCTTATTCCACACATTTATAGGTCACGCACTGTTGTTCCAGCTTTTGTAGTTGCTGGCTGCATCACTCATGCTATCCTTGGTCTCAACAGATTGAGAAAGCCAATATAGACCGACAATATTTCAATACGCCCTACCTCCCATTGAACAATAGAATTATGGGAACTTGTATGCATGACATTCAAGGCAGACATTGGTTGCAACACTGTAAAACTTGTTTTAGGCGTGACTGTACGTCTGCCCAGTGACCATATTGTTTTCATCTGATTGACACGAAGCCCACCTTCGTGCCAGTGACTACACATCTCGTCTATGTGACATAATAAAGAAGCTTCTACCTATAGCTGTGTGACAGCGCATTGGAAGACACAAATGGTAGCAGTGAACTTGGCTCCTGTACATGCATGTAGAGTAGAATTATATGGGCTAACCATCCCTCATCGGTGACATGCTGCCGTCATTGAAAAGCCTTTCTCTCACGTAACATTTACTGAAGTTTTACGTTAACGAAACAGATAATTCACTACCTATGCAGAAGTCATCATCACTGCACAAATGGCCTGAAGCAGCTGAATTATCCCACTTAAATAACATCAACAAATATTCCCCACAATTTTAGGATTAAATTTGCATGTTAATTGGTTTTCAAGTCAATCTAGCTAGTAAAGCCTTTACCAGCCTCATTTTTTCAGGTATAGTGATTTTTTTTTGTTTCATGCATTTGTTATATTTTTCTGACCAGCGACAGCTGACGACGCTCGATGCATGTCTCGCGCATTTGCGCGATGAAGAAGGAGTAGCAGAAAAAGAACAGAAAAAACGGGTCGAAAAGTAATTTTCAATTCTGGATAAATCCGTGACATACCAAATTAATCGGGTTTGGCAAAACCAGCTGTCTGGTCGGCTCCCAAAATCAAGTTGTAGCTATTAGTGTCTACTTTGTTGTTGATTCTTTTTCTCACTATCTAAATCTTTGGTTTCTTTCTTTTTTTTAACATACTGTCTTCACTATACAACTCCCCCCCCCCCTTTTTTTTCGTTGTAAGCAATAATGCAGTTATCATCCATATGAGACTATATGTTCTCTTGGGCAATCCCCCAGAGTGGGTACGAGCCATGGATTAGAGGAAACAAAGAAGAGTGGAAAGAGGGCTGCGTGGTGGTGCAAATAGCTGGCCTTGCTTGCTCTAGGGTTTTGGCTTACGTTTGTGTAGATGCTGAGCTTTCTTTGTCTTTGTTAAGTGTTCTCACAGTGCTTTTACCGTTAAGTAAGCACCTTTAATGCTAGAAAGAGCACTCAGATGCCGTTTTTTTCACCTGGACCATGGGCTTTCTTCCGGCCTGCTTCTCTTCTGCCACAGGAGATACGAGTGGATCAGTTTCTGCGCAACGCCATCCCCTCAATTCCTGTGGCCCTCGTCCCTAGCACTGACGGCTTTATTAGGATGAAGAATCCCAAAGTGGTCCAGGCGGAGCTTAGAGCTGCAACGTCTCACTTCCCCAGCATTACAGAGGCCCGCAAGTTCGGCAGAGGCTATGTTTTTGTCTATGCAGAGTCTATGTTTTTCACTTGATTAGTTCTGTGTCAAAGACCTACTTAAGTGCTCGAGTTTCGTGACCAATCCGGTGAGCACCTTTATTCCCCCTGTTACGCCTGGGAGTCCACATTAAACGTCAATGCCTCCGCAAAGGCAATCTGTGTCAAGGCCAGCGATTGAGCCCGCCTGACGTGATAAACTCAACGACGTCATCAAGCGGCCGCAACGGTCTGTCACGCAACGCACAGCGAGCTAACTCAGCCGACGAGCCCGATGAAGCAATCGGCGCCTTCCATTCTGGCGAGCCTTACGTACGCAATGCGTGACAACATTCCTCGTCCTTGGCTGCAAGCACACGCAGCGGGGGTCCCCATCGGAGGGTTCTGACATTACGGCCAGCGGCGCTTCTTGTTGGACGTGGTTGATGGAAAAGATATACCCGGTGCCTATAAAAAAAAAAAGCCAAGCGGCGCGTCGCCAGCTGTTGACCAATGCGGCAGAGAAAAGCCGACGGATGCGTGCGAGAGAAGACATCTCGTCGGTTCGAGCCCTTTCACTGTCGGCGCGGCTGGTGTCCTTGTAAGTGGCGAGTTTTGTGGCGCCCTCCTTAACCTCGTCGGTGGCGCGCCTTCGTAACAAAATACATAACACATAGTTATATAGCTCACAGAAAAAAATGCACTATGCTTTCTTGGCCAATCCCCCTGAGTGGGTGTGAGCCATGATTCCAGGGAAACAAAGAAACAAACAAACCGAGCTCGCAGGTGCGCGAGAAACGCCGAATAAAAAAATGTTCTGGCGGTCCCTTTCTGATCTTGAAAGAGTGTGGACGTCCTTCTTAGGCCGCCTCGGAACCCAGTCTATCCGATGACCCCAACGGCACGTCACAAATGGCGGCCAACGGCTCGAGGTGAACTGAGAAGACGTTTACATCTGTGTGAGTACGTCTCTCCCTGCGCACTCCTTTGGCTGGGTCAGCTCCGAAGTGAATTGGAGGAACTGAAACTGAAGATTTTCAAGGACCACGATGCTGCGAAAAACGGCAACACCCCAAAACCACCTCTTCACTCGCAAATGAAGGCAAGTAACGACCTCTTGTGTAACTTACTTAATGCACTAGTAGAGTGCATCGAGCGTCTGGAGTTAAAACGCATGAAATTCTCATGCCGAATGAAACACGAGTGCAGAAGAGATCAGTGCGTCGATGAATTTTCAACGCGGCTCGAGAAAGCAACAAATACAAGCCAGAAGCGATACTTCCGTGTGCATGTTTAACAGTGAAGACGCTCGCGACCGACATACGAGTTTCGCCGCGAGCTCCTTACTGCAGCTTGGGAAAGATTGAAACGTCTGGTTTCACAGAGTTGACTATTGGTTTAGAACCTTTAGCGTTCCTGATGAGATCGCCATATGGTTCATTATTTCAAAGCTTCCAGCTAAATACTTTACATGGATGCGTCACCACGTGGCGGTGGCTAGTATCAGTACTTGGGCTTACAGGACGGCAGCGTTTCGCCGACGTTATAACATGGACTGCAATGTAACATCTAAGCAGCGAATGCTCAGCACCACGCAACGCGCAGGCGAGTCATGTACAAACTTCGCATACCGAAAGCTCGACCTGATGAAGCAGTGCAATTATAGTGTATTACAACAGCAAAAGCGCCAAGTTATCATGGCTACTCTATCACTCAAGGCAAAGAAGCACTTTTTTGATAAAACATTAAGTGGCTAAATGATATCATAAGCTCTTCTCTGCGCTTTAGCCAGATCAGGGATTCGGAAGAAATCATACGAATTCTAATAATGTGGAACGCCATCTGCAACGCCGTCCCCCGAATGCCGTGTTATGACAAAGCGTTTGCCTCGGAAGCCTATGCGCCATCGTCAGCGCGCAAACAGCATACGTTTCAGCAGTTCCTCAGATGATAAAGCAGCTCAAAGAAACGTGAAATAAGAGGCGAAAGCGACGCCATCACTGTCGCGGCAACCAACTCCTTCCGCAACACGTGTTTTTGAAAAGGTCGTACAGAAATTCCTTGAGAGTTCGTAAACTGTGCTTGATCTGCTCCAGAAGAGGCCATTTTGTCACGCAGTGTCGTCTACCGCTAACTGCAGAATTTTTGAAGTGACAAGAATATTTCGAATCTTCCAGCTACGATAGCGGGGAAATGAACAGCTGGTGACGCCGATGCCCACGAGCAGTCACCAGAAATTGACCAAGTGTCACGTGTCTCTGAAGCACGCACTTTTTTCTGTTGTTGTCGCCATCAACGGACAAACTATCAAAGACATCTTGGACTCTAGAGCTGTCGAAAGCTTGATTACGGCACGAATAGTTCACAAACTCGAACTAGGCATAAGGCCTTGATCCCTAC
Organism: Rhipicephalus microplus; assembly: GCF_013339725.1. NCBI lineage: Eukaryota > Metazoa > Arthropoda > Arachnida > Ixodida > Ixodidae > Rhipicephalus > Rhipicephalus microplus. The sequence continues at coordinate 156,062,229 of NC_051168.1, forward strand.
GTTTGGTAGGAGCAAGTGTCCATCAGCTACAAAATTTAGGTCAAGTCATTGCGGTGGTTACAGTGGACGACCAAACACTGCAGCATGACTTTGTTGTTGTTCCCCAGTTACCTCACGAAGGAATACTGCTAGGTGATGACTTCTTGCGAGCTTCAAGAGCCGTCATCGACTAGGGCTCGGAGAGCTTCGCGGTATTGGTCCCCCAAAGGGTACGCAAGGTCTACCTTGTTAGGAAGCAACCACTGCCAGCTTCATCGCGGAAGTTGGTTCCTGGGGCCTGGCATCACATGTCGGAAGATGAAAATGCTTCATTGGTGATCACCGGGACAAAGCTCTTGTATGACCACTCATCAGTCATAGAGGAGCCCATGGTAACAGCTACACTGGAAAGTACAACGAAGGTTTTGATCATGAACTCCTCCTCTCACGTCGTCTTGCTTTCACATAAGATGACAATTAGCCGCATTGAATAAGCAAGCAGAATTGAGGATATTCAACTTTCTGGATGGGACTGCCAACAGATTCTCCAAATTTCATGTCTTTCTTTTCCAGAGGACGTTGATGTGCCTTAAGCTCATGCAGTCGTCGATCCACAGCACCATTCAATCGCAATAAGAGACGTCAGCTTCAACAATGTAACAACGTTATGTTCGAGTGAGCTGCATCTCATAAAGGATTTGTTGGTGCAACATTTGGTTTGCTTTGCACAGTCAAGATCAGATGTAAGCTCCTGCACAGTTGAAAGACATTGCATTCCATCTGGAAACGCAAAGCCAATATCGCAACTTCTTCGCAGATTGTCACCGGTACAGCGTGATCTCGTCAAGTGTATGAACAAGGATCTCATTGATGCTCATATAATGCGCCATTCTTGGAGTCTTTGGGTGTCACCCCTTGTCCTATTAGCAAAAAAATGCGGGACCACGCACATGTGCGTTGATTATCGGCGTCTTAACTTCTTCACTGAGGGAATTGTGTACCCTTTCCCATGAATTGAAGATGTGCTGGAGACACTAACCAGAAGCAAGTACTTTTCTGTTATGGAATTAGTGTCTGGACTTATTAGATCGTCATGAATCTAGATGACGTACAGAAGACTGCCTCGTTACGCCGTGTGGTTTTTACGAATTCCTCGGGAAGCCATTTGGCCTTGAAGGTGCCCCATTCACATGTCAGCGAGCCGTGGATACGATGATTGACGGTATTAAATACGACAATGCCCTTGTGTATAGGGATGACTGTGTAGTCTTCAGCCAGACATATGAAAAACACGTTTCGCACCTTCAGAACGCATTTACAAGTTTCGAAATAGCAGCCTTGAAGTTCAAGCCCCAGAAGCCTTTCTTTTTTTCTGTACTGCCATCAATTACCTTAGGGAAATTGCCACAAAAGACAGTGTATCCCCAGACCCACTTAAACTACAATCATTCATCGGGCTCACATCGTACTTCAGGAAGTTTGTTTCGACGTACAGCGTTATCGCTGCACCTCTACAATCACTCCTAAGGAAACTTTTTCTAGGGAAGAACATCAGAAAGTGGCATTCGGTACATTCAAGCGCAAGTTGTGCCAGCCGCCTGTTCTAAGCTATTTTCCGAAAAACCAGAATTCGGTGTCCAAGTACACACAGATGCATCTCGGCTCGGCTTGGGAAGTCTATTGCTGCAAGAAGATGAAGAGCAAAGATGTAGCCTACTGCTATACTTGAGTCGATCTCTCAAAAGCGTAGAGTTTATTTATTCAATGACAGAACAGGAAGCTTTTGCAGTGAATTGGCCATTACAAGAGCTACAATCATACCTGATTGGCGGAAAATTTCAGGTGGTCAGCAGCCACCATGCATTGTGCTGGGTCTTCGCTACAAATAAGGAAACCAACACTGTCTTCGCTGGTCACTGATTGTGCAAGAATTTTACTTTGATGTCACCTATCAATCAGGAATTCTGCGCAGTGGCTCAGATTGTCTTTCCAGGAATTCCTTAATGGTTGATGATGCTGAACCAATTCTTGCAGCATCATATCTATCACTGCGATTCTGTGACAACATCGTTGCATAGCAGCGTCAGGGTGCGATTTGCGCTAAAGTCTTGGATATGCTGATGGGTGCACTGGGCACAAAAAAGCAACAGAAACTGGTGCAAAAGAAGTTCATCACACATAACGACGTGTTCTACAAAAGAGACCAAGGCCCAGTCAGCAGTCCATTTATCCTCTGCCTTCATACACAACGACAAGCTGAGGCAGTCCGTGAAATGAATAAAGGATGATACGGTGGCCACATGGGCATCAGGTGAACATTCGATGCGCTTAGGTCTAAGTAATATTGGCCGAAGCTCTATGCAGATGTCAGATGGTACGTGCATCACTGTGACCTTTGTCATAGGATGAAGATGTCGACATTATTGCCTCACAGCCCATTACAACCAATAGAAGTCCACAGCCCATTTCACACAGTTAGGATAGACATAATAGGGCCATTCAAAACTGTAATAGGTTACAAATACACCATTTTAGTTATTGATTACCTCACATAGTTCGTGGAGGCGAAACCACAGTGGAACATAGAGGCCGCAGCCGTCCAGAAGTTTGTCCAACGACGAATCATCTTGAAGCACGAATGCCCAGCTACAGTTAGCACAGGCCATGGTACTCAAGTTATGGCGTGCTCTACTGAAGCAAACTTCAAACTTAGGGGCTTTTGACATGCTGGCACTACCGCATATCACCCAGCAGCAAATGGCTTGTGCGAAAGAGCCAATTAGACAATCAAACACATGATTGCCATGACTACCGCAGGGGAAGAAATACGGGCCTATGTCTTCCCTTATATTGTACTGTGTTACAACACCGGTACCAAGACATGGTTTGCTAAGCTCCCTTCTTCCTGGTATACGGTAGGAATCCGGTGGTGCCATTAGACGTTGTATACAGTCACCGAAAGCTTGAAGAGCGCATAGAAGAATCAAACTATTTCACGGTAGTGTGTGAAGGGCTGCAAAATGCCAGGGAGCTCTCAGCCGCGCACATCCGATTGGCTCAAGAAAAACAGAAGCGGCACTTTGACAAGCCTCGCAAGGACGTTGTGTTGGAAAGAAAACACAACTGGTCCTCCTCAATGCTCCAACATTCGGAGTGAAAACGACTACATCGTGCACCGGTCCTCACAAGAGAGTGAACAAACTGTCTCCCGTGAATTACGAGATCAAACTCGCGGACAACATTGGATTTGACATTGTGCACTTTGAAAAAATTAGGACCATATCTCAGCCCCACTGCTAACATAGAGCAACCCAATGCTTCGGACTAAGGTGTACATGGGTCTCTTGCAGTGCATATAGTTGTTAGTGTTTGTATAATATTTTGCGTGCCTGAAAGTGGACAAAAAATATCTTGTTGACTTTTCTGAATAGTTAGAGATAGGACTGTTTAGGTTAGTTTATACTGTCTGCCTTTCTTCTGTTTTATTCTTGTGTGTTCGAAGTTGGGACGACTAGTTTCCAAACCCGGGCATGTGACGAGCGATAAAAGACGATGCTCCGTCCGTGTCTCGCGCAATTTTGCGAGTAAAACAAAGTATATCGGTGCCGAGATCGCGAACGCTCAAAAAACGTCGAATAAAAAAGGGTCTGCCAGTCTTTTCTGGGTGTTGAAAGTGTGTGGACGTCTCTTTTAGGCCGTCTCGGAATTCAGTGTATTCGACGGCCAACCGGCGCGTCACAATTTTGAAATAATAATTTAAGTGTGAAAACAATGCCCCATTGAGTTTAACGCTTGAGTTATCATGGCTGCAAAAAATATTGAATGACAGCTGTGATGTTATCATATGATTTAGTAAATTTACGCTTTGCATGGGTTCGCAAATCTCTTCTCGATTGCCACAAACAAAAAAAGTGGAAAAGGTATTTCAATTTTCTATTGATTGGTACTTACGATAAAGTGCTATGAAAAATAAAGTTTAACTTCATGTTTCTTCGATCTTGACCCCTGCAACCAGAGCTCACTAAAGAATGTTGGGGCATTGTTCTAAATACCTAAATTTTCAATCAGTTGGAATAAAAGACGGTGTGGTTTTGCATCTTGAGCCTTGTTTCATTTCTAGATCAACAAGCTCGTGCTCGTTAGTCATGCCTGATTGTCTTTTCTAATTTAATCACATCACAAAAGCACTGAAGCTTGTAAAGCCACATTTGCAAAAATGAAAGACTAAGATTAAGATGGGACATGTGCCCCGTAACAGCAAAACCAATGTTCACGTAACCAATGTGATGAATGTTGTGAACCCTGCGTACATCAAATGGTCCTCCAAACATTTTGAAAGGTATGCTTGGTCAAAACTCTGTCACAGCTTAGTAATACAGCTATAGGAGCCAGAAAGCTTGAATAGGACTGACAGATTAGATTGCTTCATATTCATGATATTGGAACAGTACAGCAAAGAAGATTAGAAACAAATGAGCCACAAAACACAAGCGCCAATTCACAGCTGTTGTTTATTCAAAATTACAGACTGAATATATACATCTATACACAAAATTCTCCAGCAAAAGCAAAAAAAACAAAAAAAAAGTTCTACACAAGGGTAAAGGATTTGTTTACCTTGCACTGAAGGAAGGCTGATGCATAACTGTTTTTTATTTTGACTATACCTTCTCAATTAGTTCCAATTTGTTTTTCAAAACATCATCACAGGGCAACTCGGGAACCTTCTGATCGTGCATGTCACTCAATAGTATATTTTCTTTCTTTGTTCTGCCAGTCTAAAACCCAGAAAGCTTACTGGATTTCAAAAATACGTATAGTAGTTCCTCCCCTAGTTTTTTATTTGAAAATGTACAAGTATGAGTTTTTTTCGATTTCACTGTTGCCATAGTTGTTATGTATCTGCGGCCTGATTAGTTCTTTTTTGAGTTAACGGCAACACACTGCAAGAAAGCTATTTAGGTTCCCTGCAAATTTAGTGCTATGAACCGAACTTGTCGCCGACAATAGGTCACTGCACCAAATATTTCTGCGGTTTACTGAGTCCAACACACATGCGAGGCAAATAAAGTAAGTGGACAACTAGTGACGGCATTTTTCATATATGAAAATATATTTGGAGCAAGGCACAGTACTAGTTTTTAACAAAGGCATATAAATTGAGGAACATGTAAGCCTTATATACACTCAATAAAGGAACATGTGAGCCGAGTCTGACAGAGGCTATACAACAAACACGTTGATCGTCATTGTGTGATGAGGTTCCAAGCCTCACCTTAACTGAAGCAAGTGAGGCTTTATCCACTCATTGCATGTAGAAAGTTAGCAGAAACGCACTACAAATTATTTATAATATACACAGTGTCATTAGAGCAACATTCTGGTGTTTTCATTCTAACACAATCTAAATGTGGCAATTATTAAAAGATATTTGAAAGTTTACATGCATCTTTTACTGATATTTATGTTTTTGATGCCTTTCATTAACCCCACCTATTACACTAACATGTCAACGTAAATATAACAGATTGCTCAGAAGTGAAAGTTGTTCAAGGATTACCATGTGGGCCATTGCTAGTTTATTCGAAGAACGCCATCTGCATGCAGCTCCACCAGAGTCCTCTGTCACTTTGAATTTGAACACACTACCAGCAAAGATGAAGGTGGAGCACTTATTAGAGAGAAATTCAGCGAGTCAGTGACAACGAATCTGGAAGAAAGAGCATTTTAACCACGTAAAGATGAATTGGGTGTGTGTATATGCCGCTCTTTCACGTCGTGGAAAAAGACAGCAGGTCATCAGAATAATTTTACCTCTGCTGGGAGGTCAAGATTTTGTTTGGGATTGTTGGGTTGGAGCCAGTGGCAGTAGGTGCTCGAAAATTCTTGCGGCATCCCCTCTAGCATAAGTTGATGGTTAGTGGTTGACGTGTTCATTGTGTCTCATTGTAGTCTGCCATCATGTTTCGTCCACTAGCAGTAAGCAGTTTTGAAGGTATGTTCAAGAGTTGTACTGAAGCCATGGTTGGGAATCTAGGCCCAAGTATTTTTCATCAGTACATAAGAGCTGGGTTTCAATAATGTTTTTTTTCCTCCATCAGTGCCTTCAGCATTCATCTACTCGGTTTACCGTGCTCGTGCAAGAAAGGCATTGAAGGTAGATTTTAATTACTTTTGCGCAAGAACTGCTGACATAACTGAAAGGATTTTCTTTTTGTTTTGTTGTTGTCTAAGTCAGGGCCACACACACCCCAGTTGCGTTATATTAATTCCCTTCGTCAGATTGCTATTTGCGTGCTTCTTGAGTACTTTGTACTCTCATGAAAACACGTACTAGCAGGTGTTAATTGTGGTACTTTTATCTGGTGTTCCACATATTTTTCATTACCTTCATTTGCACACAAAGCAAGAAGTTGTTGTATGGTGCTGACATTTGCTTTGAGTTTACTGTTGTTTTTATTGTATCTTAGCCAGGGTCGGTTCAAGGTTTGTTTTATACCGGATGTGCACCCTTGATAAGCGAGGTTCTTCAGGGGGAGCAGAGAGGCGGGTAACTTGGCCATAATGGTATGACTATGTTCCCTCTTGGAAACATTGCCATAACACATAACAACATGGGGGTCAGGCATTTAATGGGTGAGGCTGGGCTCCAGCCTTTTCGTGCCTACCCTAGTACCACCTCAAATTTTAGCCTATGTCATTTGACTGCTGACAACCTTGTGTGGCAGCTCTCCTTCATGCACTCGTCTTTTTGTCAGTTACTCCCCTTATCAGAGAAGACGGTTCATGTGATGAAGATAAACGTCTGTCGGCTCTTGTTTTGTCATTTGCTGATGGCGTATCTTCAGTATCTTTTCTCAGTGTATCCTCATCTTGCTTGGCTGGAACATCAGCAACATTACAACTTTCAACTCTTAGCAGGTGTTTATGCACTGTAAAAGTAATCACCGCTTCTTTCTCCGACATTATGTTTTGGATGGTTGGCATGTCAGTACTTCTCCTCTCAGCTGGTGACTGTTTTGTAAGTAGAACTTTGTCGTGGCTGCCTCCTGGTACTGCATGCAGTGCTCACTCAGCCAGCCTTTTTGGCACCACAGAAAACTTCAAAATTGTGGACTAATCACTACACGTGTGCCCTTTCTTGGTTGTGGCTGGTGCATTTTTGCAGTGTTGATGGGCTGAGTATGTAATGGTAGCTCGAGAAGCAAGGCGTCTTCTTTTAGTTAGCTGCAAATCAGGAGCGAAGGGTACTTCAACACTTGCAAGAATATAGCTCCTTCAGGTGTGAATGATGATGCACTGCCAACAAATGTATCAGATTCAAATAGCACAATCACCAGGCACTCAATATTACATTCCAAGGATGGAAATGATGTGCTCCTCTGTGTGAGTTTCAGGAATAAATTACAATTTGTATCAAAATAAATACTTAATCATTTTGCTGTAAGTTATGTTTAGCTTTGACGTAAGAAGAATAAAATCATTAGCTCCTAATGTCTGTTTTTCAAGGCATTGATTTTGAGAGAAGAAAAGCAACATTTGACGTTGTTTTTGGAACACGCCGTGAACGACCCAACAAATATAGCAGTCCGTTCACTAAAATGATCGGCTACGGTCGTACGCAGAACTCACATCACGTCGGACCATAATAAGTAGGAAGAAGGTTGAGTTCATCTAACGAACTATGTATTTTGGTATTTTCTGATCACAAGTTAACACAGCTAGCATACGAAAATTGCGTACGCGAATGTAGCCACTGCTGCTAAAGACTTATATTTGTTTCCCCTAAGCAAGTTCCCGTTTGCAAACATAAGACCGCATAAACCTTGACGAAGTGCTTCAGCATGAGCCTTGGGCACCTATAACCCGTCCTATAGGCGGGACTTTGCGTGTTAAAGAGATAGGGGGTTGACGTCCTTCGTCTTCAGTGTAGACAAGTTGAGTATGTGACATTTGGTGCTTAGTATCATATTGCTGAAAATTACAGGGGTGGGCCGTTTGCCCAGTGTCCCATTTTTTGGCTACACGACTGCATTACCCATGAAGCACCCTTCTTTCACTTTTGTGCTTTCAGAAGCTCATCAAACTGCCTCTCTGGTGAATATGACCATTTCAGACCTTAATAATACAGATAAGCTTAATATTTTGACCTGCATGTCAAAATAAAAGTGACTGGGCTTGTTCTAGTTCCAAAAGTCTTGAGGAAACATGTACTATATATCTATCATATACCATATATCAAAAACCATTGAGAACTTCATGTGTGTAGAGCTGTATAAGTCACAAAAATATAAAATACGGGCAGAGTGATATGCACCAGCTACTTTGGCCAACTGAGCCGTTCAATTACGCTTGCGTTTAGTTCTGTTTGACTCTCCCACTAATTAGAGGACGTCCTAAGGACACATACACCACATAATTGGATGCAGAGTATGCGATAATGAAGACAAATGAACTAGTTATTTGTTCATTAAACAATCCTCTTTGTTCTTCTATACTGAGTCTGAAGAAAAGGAACTGAAAGATATGACTGAGGCAGATTGAGATACATCGTAAGAAAGAAAACAAAAGAACTCACATGCCAAAATGCAGAGCTGCTCACAGCACAGGCAACAGCCTTCAGTACTACAGACATTCACTCACTCTAAATTGTTGGTAGTAATACGTGTAACAATCGTATCTTCCTAGAGTTAATCATAGATATTGCCTTTCAGCTTTGATAACAAGTCCTGACACCAGCTTTCAAATGATACTCCTTATTTTGTAAAGATTACCGCAATTTCCGACACATACTACGGTTTGTAACGTGTACGTCCACTGATTTCTCGAAAGACAGCCAGCTTGCCTTAGGCCTTAGCCGCCCCACTTAACGGAAAATTAATAAAGCATAGCAGATGTGAAACAAAGCACGCTACTTTACAGGAACCAGCTTGCCAGATCTGTGCATAAAATTTCCTTCTTTCTGCAGACTTAAAAAAAGAGAAGGTGAGGGGGTTGTGGTTCTGTATTTGATCAAAACAACATGACGCTGGAAGCGTGCGTGTTTTTTTATAAACGATTTAGCTTTTGTGTTATGTGTTCAATACATTAGCACATATTAACCGAAACTTTTTTTGTGCGTCGTACTTCAGGCTAAATTAAATGCTTGTGCACACCGGCGACTTGCAGCGGTCGCGCGACCATTCGCGAATGCCGACTAAAAGTGACTGATGGTTTACACTGGCCGAGGGCTGCATGCAAGCGACCGCAAGTCGCAAAACTCGAGAGTGACGTCTGGATCTCGTTATCAGCGAGAACTCTGAAGACCGGCGCCGATCAGCTGATCGCCGCCAGCTGAGTGGACCGAGCGCGCCGCATTTATTCGTTTCGTCCGTTCTCACACAGTGCTGAAAAAACAAAACAAAAAACAAAAAATGAGCATGACTGATTGTTTCCAGCAGCTTTGCGACTGCAGTCGCGCGACTGAAAAATAGGTGAGAAAGTGACTAGCTAAAGCAGTTGCTTTGCGTCCGTTTGTGACCGTTCGCGACTGTTTGCGATTAGTCGCAAATGGTCGCGCGACTAATGCTAGTCCTAGTCGCCGGTGTGCACTACTGCGTGAACTGATGTTTTGGTACAGTAGGGCCAATATATATATATATATATATATATATATATATATATATATATATATATATATATATATATATATATATATATATATATATATATATATATATATATATATATAATATATATATATATATATATATATATATATATATATATATATATATATATATATATATATATATATATTCAACAGAAATACGTTCCAGAACAAAGATGTAGCTCGCAACGACCCACGCCGACAAGTGGCTAACGCCCACGCGCACTCCACCACACTTTACAAACCATTCGCTGCAATGTTGTAGGAAATTTGTGTGGACGTTGCGATACAAAATGCGTGCGTCGGTGCGTGTGTCAGATTACAACTGCGTGCGTGGCACGATTCAATAGCCGTAACGAAACTGATAACCCCCAGTTCCCACAAGTCAAGCACTTGCGCGCCGTTAACTGGTACAGCACTGTGAACCTGAAAGAACCAATTCGGTCGCGACAATAGCATAGCAGGACACACGATGCGATACGATTTGCGTCCGATATTCGCAAAGTCTAAAGTGCTTGGCATGGCATCGCCAGCGTGGTGAGACGAAACGAATGCCGGCGCCCGCCATGGCACGTCTAAGTGCGGCGCGTACGGCAGTGGCATCCGCGGTTGCTTCATGTCGTACAGAACTGCACAATTTTCATCTGGAAAAGCACTGCATAGGACCTCTGACAGGTGGCAAACTCGATCAATTTTTCTCAGTAGAATAGTCTACCTTGCGCAACTTCAATCAACAATCAAGCCTAACGACTAGTTATGCATGATTTAATGACAAAAAGATATTTCTCATGTGCCTGGCACATTACACTGTCAAACTTGAAAAGTTGACGCGCGAAGTAGGATCATAACAGCACCAAAAAGCCGCAGACACAGAAATTGGCTCCTACCGGTCCAGTAACAAAGTTGGCTCTTTAGTCAACGTCGACAATAACGTTCGAATGACGGGCCAAAAATGCCAGGCTTGCGTGATAGGCGCAGCACAGTCACAGCGAAAGCTGGAAGAGCGGCCTTTCAGAGCCTTTTCAAAACACTCATTGGGTAACTACTGCAAGCACACTTGCTTGGTACCCACTAGGGCACTAATAATAAACTTTTGGGTAGTAGGCTGGCATTCACTATGCTAATTTTCGTCGTTCTTCCGAGAAGCGTTGTATCCGCTCAACACTTGTTGGGAATCTTGAGCCAATTGTCCATTCAGTGGCTGATGGCGATGAGAAATTATGGCTGAAATGGGTAAGTGCTATAGGAAATAGTGAAAAGGAACAAGCTTTTGTATTAGGTTGGAGCATTGGACGGCCCACTCGCTATGCTAATCGCATTTTGTGATGACCGGATGATCTTTCGCTGTTGTAAAACGCTCAATAAGTCATATTGACACGATTGCCTTCTCGCCATCAAGCCTACCTAGGACAAGTTGGACAACAAGTAACAAGCACCAGTTCAGCTCAGTGGTAGAATACTGGGCTGGGACTCAGTGGACACGGGTTTGAGCGCCACTGTGCCTTTTGTGCTAAGTCATAGCTGCCTAAAGCAAATTTGAAAGTTACAAGCGCTGGCGTAACTCAGTGGTAGAATAATGGACTGCCACCCAACGAACCCGGCTTCAAGCCCCACTGTGTCATTGGTGCAACCTTTACTTTTCTAATTTCGCGTGATGTGGTTACGGACACCGGCGGCGGCAACGGACAACATGCAACTGCGCGTGACCAAAAAAAAGTGATCTCATAACAGCTTTCGCTGTAAGAATGCAAGCGTAATTACATGGCTCTGCCCATATTTGCTGCTGCTTGAACAACTCCGTCCAATGTGGCCATTGTGATACGCTGACACAGCTGATAGTGGTGGAAGGTTCTGAATACTGTCCCAACAACGCCGTTCTATGAGACTGGCACAGCCATTATTGGCGGCACGTTGTCGATTCTGGGCCATTTTTGGGCCAGAAACTGCCAATCTATCCCCTACATTGGGCCGATGTTCTGTGCTGCCTGGGCTCACACGAAGTGCGTAGGGCTGTCTCATGACAGGGCGGTTGTCAAAAAGGGCAGAGCTTGACATATCGCTAATAGTGCCATGTAAAGGGGGCCTGTTGTCTGCACTCACAATGGCGAAGTACACAAAAATAGGTAGCACCTTTGGGAGTGTAAAACCGTTCGTCGGAATCAACATGCAAACTTTCCGCGCAACTAGTAGGAAAAGCATCCGTTTATCGACGGAGCTCCACATAATGAACCAGGTCAAGCATATTCAACGCGCCTTGTGCCGCAAAATCATAGACGACTGCCCCAAAATCTTGGCCTGTGCATATGAAGCTTTTATAAAAATTCGTCAGACATTTTTAGCACTCTTTTATTATGTCCGCGAGAAGACTTTTATTACAATCGTAGCATTCAGGCATTTGATTTTGAGACTTTTTATGTGGACGAATGTGAATTTCTTGTCTCAAACTAGCCCTAAAATTTGTCTTCAGTCTTCACAGCTAGTCGCTCACAAGGAGGGTAAATGATTAGATCAGGATCAAGCCCCTTTTTCGTAAATAAAGCGAATGTGCGCTTTTTCGGGTAGATGGTGAACAAATTTTTGTTTGCCTATTCAGTGACCTTATTCAAACCGAGCTTAAGCAGCTGCTTGCACATTCCAAGACGGTGGGACTTAAAACTGATGTGAACGTCGTCGATATATGTGGAATGAAACATATCGCGTGGAATGTAGGAATACAGTGTATTCATTTTTGCGATAGAAAGTATGCAACTCAACACACAGCTTTGCTGCGCTCCTGTATTCTCGACTAATGATCCTGACGAGACATTTCTAATTCAGACATGGAAGGCGACGTTCTAGAAATAACTTTCAAATATGGTCAGCGTTTACTTCGGACACCTGACTAAGAAAGGTCTCGCAGTATGCCAAAACGCCATGTCGTGTCGTACGCTTTTTCCATGTCAAAGGAGTACTGAAAGAAAGAACTGTTCATAAACGAAACCGTCGCGGATTTGTGCCTCCATGGGTTACAGGTGGTCAGTGGTGGATGTACCATCACGAAATCCACACTTGTGTGGATCGAGTAAATTCTTTGATTCCAAGTAATGTTACAGCTGGTAGTTATTCATCTTTTCAACATGTTTGAAAAGAAAACTTGTTAGTGTGATCAGACTGTATCTGGTGACGCAGGATGACTCCTTTCGTTGATCAGAATAACAATAAACTCTTTCCCAGCTAATAGAATCTTGCCAGAAATTCAAACAGCATTAGACGGCGCAAGAAGAAGCTTCAGAGTTTGAGAGGTGAGGTGTTTTAACATTTCATATACTACAAGGTCCGGGCCTGGGCTGAGTTGTTGCAGGAATTTATATATGCCTAGCTCAGCTAACACGAACAGTTCGTTGTATCCTTCCAATTCTGTGGATTTGCGCTGCAGTTTCTGTTTTTACTCTAATGTATCATTTGACCGATGTTGTGTGTAGTGCTACAAGCTGCAGATCTGTTCAAAGTGTGCGCCGCGGGTGTTCGCCTTGTCATGCAAGCTGTCGCCTTGTCTGTTTACTTGAGAAAGTGAAAGAGCATGTCCTGCTAGCTCTCCAACCACGTTTTATACTGTCGCCTCTTGTGAATCTGAATACCTTCCGGATACAAACTCATGTCGGCTCTCCCTTCTCCACAGCAGAGAGACTTAGTCTTTTTGTTCTGAAGAGGGAGCAGCCCACAACGCGCTCAAGCACGTTTCTAAGGTCCAACTAAGTTCATCCATTCATCCATCCAGCTTTATCTTCTCGCCTGTGTACGCGTTCTTCTGCTTTGGGATTTTATGTTCTTATAATATCAACGTTATCTGATGTCTGTGAGCTTCGAAGCAACGTCCATGTTTTTTTTTGCTTTTTTCGAGCATTTTTACAATCATTGTTCAACCAAAGAACGCGTCGTTTTGCAGACAGTCCAGTTTGTGGCATACACTTTGTGGCAGCATCAAAACGAATTGTTGTGAAGTAGTCGACAGCTGCGTCTGAACTTAAGCCACACATGTAAGTCCAGTTCAAAAATGCACCTTTTTAAAGTCTTCAAAGTTTGCTTTATCATTCCGCTTCTTAGAAGCCTCTACAGGATATCCATTACCTTTTGGTACGCACAGAACTTGTGGAAAGCAGTCAACTCTAATGAATTCCTAATAACTGTCCAATTATGTAAGGGAATAAGAGTTGACGACGCAGTGCTGAGGTCTATAGCTAGGCACGCTTGGTTTGCGACAGAATAGTGCATTGCCTCTTTCGTCTTCAACAGGCATGCACCGAAAGAGAGCAAACATCGTTAGATTAGACAACCTGAAGCATCGCAGCGAGTATCACTCTACAGACTGCTTTGTGCGTTCGGGTCTCAAAGGACTAGGTAAGGTTTTAGCAATAAGATGGAAAGGTGGGCTAGTTGGTAATTCTTGATGGTTCAGCGAAATGGGAGCGCGGGGGTAAACACAGACACAAAGCAAAGAAGAGCCACACAGCACGAGCGCTCGTGCTGTGTGCCTCTTCTTTGCTTTGTGTCTGTGTTTACCCCCGCGTTCCCAGTTCGCTAAAGGTTTTAGCAGTTCATCTAATGGGGACAGGAACTCATGTTTCTCGAGACGATACGGTAGAGGTAGAGAGCAGATGGGGACGAGTTATTTCAGAACTGATCGAACAGCGACTGCTCTAAGGGTTGTTTGTAGTGGTAGGTGTGTTCACGCTACGCCTAGATTAACTATAATAGTGTCACGGGGTCGTGACGTGGCCGAAGACAGAAGACTTTGCGTTGGAATTTAATTGTTTATATGGGCGAACCTGTTCCCGGTAAACGGAAAGTCTGATTACAGTAGCAGTCTTGGATTGATAGCGGCGAACGGAGCGTCGGCCGTCGATCAACAACTGACAAGCGGCGAAGCGCGTCGGCAGTTACACTCTTGCAGTCGAATGTTCTAGCGTTATCGCTGGCGGTGGCGTAGGTTCCAGAATACTCTGTACAGTTCGCAGAGTAGGCTTGGCCTTATCGAAATCGTCTACTACTGTCCGGAAGCTTCTCGAAAAACTGCAGGCGCGGTTTGCGCCGAGAATTGTGTAGTGTTTTGGGACAATAACAAAACTTGGGAAATAGAACGTGGCATTGCCCCCCCTCTGAAAAAGGCATCGTCCCGATGCTTTACCTAAAGAGGAAGGTTCAACAATAATGCAAGAAAGTAAAATGAATAAATTACGGTAGAATGATAATACAAAAAACACCGTTTCTGTTTGTTAACGCGCATGAAGTGGCTTGCGGCGCGTGACATGGACGACTTCAGGTCGCAATTTGCGTCGTTGAGAGTTCGTCATGATGCCGTCGTGAACAACCTCGTAATTAAGTGGGCCAAGACGTCAAACCACCCTGTACGGTCCGAAATACCGTCGCAGAAGCTTTTCACTTAGTCCACGTCGGCGTATCGGCGTCCACACCCAAACACGTTCACCGGGCTAGTATTCCACGAAGTTTCGTCGAAGATTTTAATGGCAGCAGTCGGTTGTCTGTTGATTCTTGATACGGACACGCGCGAGTTGTTGGGCTTCTTCGGCGCGTTGAAGGTACTCACTCACGTCGCGGTTTTCTTCGTCGGTGACGTTAAGTAACAGGGCATCGAGCGTCGTTTCCGGGCTCCTTCCGTAGACCAACTTGTATGGAGATATCTGCGTCGTCTCCTGCACCGCCGTGTTGTATGCGAAGGTCAAATACGGAAGAATAGCGTTCCACGTCTTGTGTTCTACATCGACGTACATTGCCAGCATGTCGGCAATCGTCTTGCTAAGCCGCTCGGTGAGGCCGTTGGTCTGTGGGTGGTACGCTGTCGTCCGGTGGTGGTTTGTCTGGCTGTATCTCAAGATCGCTTGAGTCAAGTCGGCAGTAAATGCCGTTCCTATGTCGGATAAGGACGTCCGGGGCGCCGTGATGTAGGACGATATTTTCGACGAAGAACTTAGCTACCTCTGATGCACTGATCTTGGGAAGGGCTTTTGTCTCGGCGTAGCGGGTGAGGTAGTCGGTAGCGACCACGATCTACTTGTTTCCGAAAGCCAACGTCGGGAACCGCCCCAGTAGGTCCATTCCAATCTGCTGGAAAGGTCGGCAAGGTAGTTCAATTGGCTGAAGAAGTCCCGCTAGCCTTGTCGGTGGTGCCTTGCTTGCTGACAGTCCCGGCATGTCCTCACATAACGAGTGACGTCTGTGGTGAGACGTGGCCAGTAGTGCCTTTCTTGTATCCTCGCGAGCGTGCGAGAAACACCAAGGTGCCCTGTAGCTGGATCGTAGTGCAGGGCCTGCCGGAGTTCTGGTCGCAGAGCTGAAGGCACCACAAGGAGGTACTTAGCTCGAAGCGGTGAAAAGATTTTCTTTAGTAGAACACCGTTTCGCAGGAAGAACGACGCAAGTGCACGCTTGAATACCTTCGGGACTTCGGTGGTCCTGCCTTCGAGGTATTCTATTAGGGCCTTAAGTTCCGGGTCGGCCCTCTGCGTTCAGCGAAGTCGTCGGTAGTTATCGTTCCAAGAAGTAGTCGTCATCCGGGTCATAGGGTGGTGGTTGGTCGACAGGCGCACGAGAGAGACAGTCAGCGTTGGAGTGTTTCTTGCCGGACTTGTAAACGACGGTAATGTCATATTCTTGAAGTCTCAAGCTCCATCGTGCGAAGCTACCTGAAGGGTCCTTCAAGGTGGCTAGCCAACACAAGGCGTGGTGGTCGCTCACAACTTTGAATGGCCTGCCGTAGAGGTAGGGGCGAAATTTCGACGTAACCCAGATGATGGCGAGGCTTTCCTTTTTTATTGTGGAATAATTGGCTTCTGCTTTGGATAGCGATCGGCTGGCGTAGCTAATATCCCTTTCAAATACGTCAGCCATCTGCACAAGAACGGCGCCAAGACCTACGCTGCTTGCGTCAGCGTGTATTTCTGTCTCGGCGAATTCGTCGAAATGGGCAAGTAACGGAGGCGTCTGGAGGCGTTGTTTAAGCTCCTGGAAAGCGTGTTCCTGCGGGGTTTCCCTCTTGAACTCCACGTCGGCCTTGGTAAGGTTAGTGAGAGGATCAGCGATGCGGGCAAAGTTTTTCACGAATCATCTATATTAGGCACACAGGCCCAGAATTCGGCGCACCCCCTTCTTGTCATAGGGCGGCTGGAAGTCGGTGATGGCGGCTGTTTTCCGTGGATCGGGACGAACTCCAGACTTGCTAATAACGTGCCCCAGAAACATGGTCTCCTCGTACGCCCATCAGCTATTTTCTGGCTTCAGTGTGAGTCCGGACGTCTTGAAGGCTTAAAGTACAGCTTCAAAGCGCCGAAGATGCTCGTCAAAACTCGAGGAAAACACGACGACGTCATCCAAGTACACAAGGCAAGTCTGCCACTTCAATCCTGCCAGTACTGTATTCATAACGCGTTGAAAAGTTGCAGGCGCTGAGCAAAGACCGAATGGCATCAACTTAAACTCGAAGAGGCCGTCCGGTGTTATGAACGCTGTCTTCTCTCGGTCTCTTTCGTCGACTTTGATTTGCCAATAGCCAGTTTCGAGGTTCACTGACGAAAAGTACTTGGCGTTATCGAGCCGATCAAGTGCACCATCTATTCGTCGGAGAGGATACACGTCCTTTCTTGTGATTTTGTTCAGGGGGCGATAATCGACGCAGAAACGTAGGGTCCTATCCTTTTTCTTCACTAACACTACGGGGGATGCCCATGGACTCTTGGACGGCTGGAATATGTCATCTCGCAGCATTTCATCAACTTGTATCTTCATGGCCTCACGTTCTCGCGTCGAAACCCTGTACGGACTCTGATGGAGTGGTCTGACATTTTCTTCGGTAATGATGCGATGTTTCGTGATTGGGGTCTGCCTAATTTTTGGTGACGACGAAAAGCAATCTTCGTATTGCAGAAGCAGGACCTTGAGCTGTTCTTGCTTATGGTTCGGAAGTCTGGGATTGACATCGATAGCAATGGGAGAGCTAGGTTCCTCTGAGCAGCTTCCGCGGAATCGGCGAGGGCGAAAGCACTGGTGGCTTCGACAATTTCTTCGATGTATGCGACCGTTGTTCCTTTGTTCACATGTTTGTACTCATTGCTGAAATTCGTGAGCATAACCGTTCCTTTGCCTCCCCGCAGCTCTGCAATGTCTCCTGCGACGCAAATATTTCGGGTGACCAACAGATGCTGACTGCCTTTAAACACGCCTTCCAAGTCAGGTGATTTAGGAGCGCCGGCTGAAATGATGACGCTTGAGCCAGGCGGAATGGTGACTTGTTCTTCCAGCACATTCAAGGCATAAGTTCCTGACGGCGTGCGCGGCGGTAGTGCTTCTTCTGTGGATAACATTATCGACTTTGTTTTTAGGTTGACGACAGCACCATGGAGGCATAAGAGGTCCATGCCAAGAATGACATTTCTCGAGCAACGCTGTAGGACTACGAAGTCTGTAGTATAAATACAGCCATTAATGGTGACTCTCGCTGTGCAGATTCCTGTAGGCGTTACGAGATGACCTCCAGCTGTGCGGATTTCAGGGCCTTACCAAGCTGTCCTAACTTTCTTTAACTTCGCGGCGAACGACCCACTGATGACGGAGTAGTCGGCTCCAGTATCGACGAGAGCGGTCACACTGTGGCCGTCGATAAGAACATCGAGGTCGCTAGTTCGCTGTCTCGCATTACAGTTAGGTCGTGGTGTCGGGTCACGGATGCGTCAGCTTGTTCCGCTGCTTCCATGTTGCGTCGTCAGGTCAACTTCGGTAAGTGAGGTTTGGCCGTCAGGGCTTTGCCTGGTTGGAGTTGTGTTCAGAAAGCTCCGTCGCGGCGTCATCGGAGGAGGAGGATCTTCGGTAGTTCGTCGCAACGCAACCGCACCTCCATCGGTTGCTGCCCTTAGTTTCCCGGATATGGGCTAAGAGACCGGCCCCGCGTTGGGCCAAGTACTGCCGGTGGTGCGGTGACGTGCGGCGGCTGGGCGACGTCGAACAGGAAAGGCTTCGTGGTGTCCACTGAGTTTCTCTCAGGTAGTCGGTGATGTCACGTGGCCGTTCTCCTGGCTGTGGACGTGGTGCATTGACGGCGAAGCCACGCAGTCCCATCTGTCGGTACTGGCAGCGGCGGTATGTATGTCCGGCCTCGCCGCAGTGGCAGCAGAGCGGGCGGTGGTCAGGGGTGCGCCAGACGTTAGTCTTCCTCGGTGCACTGCGCTGGGCCGCTGGCGAACGGTAGGACGTTGGTGGGGATGGTGGTGGCGGTGGCGCCTGGTGACGGAAGTGCGATGGGGTAGTGTTTTGGCGTGCGTGTGGAGGAGGGGCGTGGCGGCGGGCTGCAGCAGCATAGCTCATGGCTTGCAGCCGAGGCTCTTGAGGCTGAGAAATGCCCAGCGATTGCTGGATCTCCTGGCGTACGACGTCCGTGATGGATTCCACGTGAGGCAGCGCTGAAGGAAGTAATTTTCGCAGCTCTCCTCACGCATGTCAGTGGTTCCAAGGGCTTGAATTCCGGCGTAGCTTGTAGATGAGAAGCTGTGGTTATATTGCCGCGTGCGCATCTTGAGCGTCTTCTCTATTGTAGATGCCTCTGAAATAAATTCGGCGACCGTCTTTGGCGGGTTTCTGATCAGCCCGTCAAATAGTTCCTGTTTTACTTCTCGCATGAGCAGACAGAACTTTTTTTTCTCGGACATGTCGGAGTCAGCGTGGCGGAAAAGTTTAATCATATCTTACGTGAATACCACCACGTTTTCGTTTGGCATTTGCATGCGGGTTTAGAGAAGAGCTGCGGCCTTCTCCTTGCGCACCACACTTCCGAAAGTAGTGAGGAACCTGGCGCGAAAGACGTCTCACGTTTTGAAGCTTCGCTCTTGATTCTCGAACCAGGTCCGAGCAGCATCTTCTGAGGCGAAATACACATGCCGGAGCTTGTCATCGCCTGTCCAGTAATTGAAGGCGGCGACGCGGTCGAGCCTTTTAATCCAGTTTCCGGGTCTTCCAGTGGCGAACCGCGGAAAGTTGGCGGCTCTCTGGGTTGCCGGAGCAGGAGGTGTGCAGGCTGCACGGGGGCTGTCATAGTTGCAGTAGTTGATGTCGGGATCCAGGTCTGCCTGGCTGCTTCAGGGTGGGGCCCGTGCTCTGGCTGTAGTCACCACTGCCTGTGGCTTGTTCGCTGTTCAGGGTTAGCGTCCGTGTCTTCTTTGCCGCTTGGGCTGGGATCGAGGCTTGAAGAGGGCGTCCGGAACATCAAAGAAGCAGCATCTCCATCAGATGTCACGGGGTCTTGACGTGGCCGAAGACAGGAGACTTTGCGTTGGATGATTTTAACTCTTTATTTGGGCGAACCTGTGCCCGGTAAATGGAAAGTCCGATTACAGTAGCAGTCTTGGACTGATAGCGGCGAACGGAGCGTCGGCCGTCGATCAACAACTGACAAGCGGTGAAGCGCGTCGGCAGTTACACTCTTGCAGTCGAATGTTCTAGCGTTATCGCTGGTGGTGGCGTAAGTTGCAGAAAAATTTGAACAGTTCGCAGAGTAGGCTTGATCTTATTTGAATGGTCTACTACAGTCCGGAAGCTTCTCGAAAACTGCAGGTGCGGTTTGCGCTGAGAATTGTGTTGTGTTTTGGGACGGTAACAAAACTTGCGAAATGGAACGTAGCAATAGTAAAAACGCCAGATGACGCCACAGCATTGTCCCCATCTTTTCTGATTATAGCATAATGACGTAGAAAATTGGGGCTCATGGATTTTAGGTATGTTTCCTGTGCACACAGCACAATTGGTGCATGTTCGTGTAGAAGTTCTTGGACACCGTCAAGGTTCCTAAGAATGCCCCTTACGTTCCACTGTTTAAGTTCTGTGTTCATAATAAATATGATCTAGTGCTGTGTGTACAATAAGGAAGTGGCTGTTTAGGCAGGGAGTGGCAATTAAAGTAACAGAGCCGTAGTCAGGCCCCCTTATCTGCTCTTTGGTTTGCTTGCCGTGCTCCAAGGAGCCACGCTGATCTTTCTGTGCCATGGGTACCGCCGTGTCCAATGCCCTCAACCGCTAAGTGCATCAAATCGCGGCTTCGGCAGCTGCATTTTAGAAGTAGGCGAAACGGTGTTGGCCCATCTTCTAACAATTCTGTGCACGGCAAAAAACCCTTTGTGGTCGAAGTTTCAAGAGCTCTCCACTAAGGTGCCTCTCATATTCATATGGTGGTTTTGGGACGTTATATTCTACATATCGATCAAGCATCACCTCGAGGGCCCCAGCCTCGCACAAGCAGTGCAGGATGAACAAAATATATTATTTACAAGGACGCTGCTGCTTAGCGTCCACCCCATCAAACGCTCGACACTCACACAGACACCATTATAGTCAAATCCTGAACTGGGGCCTTCTGAGAATCAATAAATTTGGATTCGAGTTGATGCGGCAATCCGTTTATTTGGCAGACGCTCGTAGCAAAGATCCGCTCCGCCCACCACTGTTGACCTTGCCCAGGATCAGTGCTCGCGCGGGAATGCAAGCCACGGCGCGATTTATCTATCAGCAGCTTTATTGTGCACACTACGCGCACGCACACGCAGAAGTAAAAGGTTTATCATCCCATGGCTGCTATGTACGACGGCAATGAATTATTAGCGATCACAACCTATCCACTCGAAGCTGTGCTGCCGCCATGATTCGAGTGCTCCTCGTAACAATCTCTCCTTATGTTTATGTGTAATATTTTCTAGAAGCAAAAGGAGCAGCACGAGAGTGCGGGGTGTGCACCCTTGCTGCTTTCAAGAGTGGAAATTCAAATCCTCCATGTGCAACGGAAAAACTTGCCGTAACGAAGACAAACACAGACAAACACACCTGTAAGAGACGTGTGTCGAGTTGGCAAAGATAGCTCGACAATCAAGGTCACGGTCTTGCGCTAGTGAAATGTTGACAGAGGGGCAGCGCATATTTGCACGTAGATTGTGTTTTTTCTTTTGTTGGCAACCAACGCAAATATCCAATGAGCGCTGCATATTAAAGTGTTCTTGCAGTTTTTTGCAGCCATTGTAGGGGCGAACCTTCTTATAGTCTAACGTTGTCACTAGTCACGCGTAACCGAGAGAGAAAGAGCCGACAAAGAAAAGAAGGCAAAAAAAATTAATCCCATTTCTCGACTCATTTCCTAGATGGCGTTACACTGCCGGTACTCTCCGAAGTTCCGCTACTCGCTGATTGGCTGCTGCGGCGCTTTGCTTGAGAGCTCGAACGAGTGCCTCTCTTAGTCTTCTAGATATTTGCCTTACGTGGCGGATTGTAGGTAGGCATGGACGGAGCACAGTGGCGGGTGCGTTGATGACGGTTTCACTTGGCTTCCTTGTCTTGCGTGTCCTCAGTGTTACCCGCGCGCCGTCTGCGTAGTGCGCCGACGAGTGCATCTCTGAGTCTCCTGGATAGTCGCTGTACATGGCGGATCATTGGTGGGGCATGCACAGAGGAGAGTGGCGGGCGCCTTGAAGACGCTTGCGCTGGGCTTCCTTTGCTCGCGTCCCGTCGGTGTCACCCACACGCCGTCCGCATTGGCAAACGCGATGGGACGCATGGACGGATACACAGACAAATTAAAACATATCGGAGGGACGGACGGATGCTTCGACCCATGGATAATAACTGACTCCATGGATATGCTGCAAGACGCAGTACCTTTTCAGGGCAACTCTCAAGCCCCTATGAAAAACAAAACACAACAAACAGGCAGATCTTAGAAATCCAACACCTTACAAGACAGAAGTACGCGTATCTGCACGCAAACTTAAGCAGCCAGCAGGTCAGGGACTGGCGCTGCCTTCAAACAAACACATACTCATGCATACCACGACTCCACACGATGTTTCCTCAGCTACATACAACAGGAATGTGTCCTTGGTGTAGCGACCACAGAGCCACACTTCCAATCACCTACCAATATACAGAGTGACAAGCCCCAGCAGTATCTAGGCTGGTGCGTTCAAGCGAAACACTCACAACGTGGTTTTGGGTGGCGCAGTTTTCTAAGCTGGCGCTGGGAAGCACTGGTGTCCCTACACAAGGCCCCGCAAGCCGCTGCAGCCAGTGGGGCTCCCAACAACAGGGCTCGAACCCGAGATTAAACCACGGACTTTCCCTTTTAATGTTTATTCTCTCTGTGTCTGATTTTTTTATCAACGCTGATATCCCACGCTCTGCACTGTCTTGGTGTCATACCCGCCATAGAGCGAGCTCGGAGTAAACTCGTTTGCCCGAGTAGCTCGGTCCATCTTGCATATTACCCCAGATGGTCAAAATCTCCGGAGCCCTCCATTAAAGTGTTTACTTTATTCAAATCTTGTTTTGATGCGAAGCATCTGTTCAGACAGATTTAGTTGCACGTCAGCAGCAGCCACGCAGACCAGCTTGCCAGCCATTCGCAATGGAATCCCGGGTCCGTGTGGCTGCTACGGACGCGCAACAGAATCTGACTTTATAATCACGTGTGTGACGCTGCACGTACGTCCGTACAAACGTGCCGTAACGCATTCCCCTCACCAGTGTTGTCGGAGCGGTGCGGAGCAAGTCAAGTCCTAGCTGTACGTTAATGTCGCGCTCCCCTTGCACGCTTCTATCGCAGGTGCGGACTGGCGTCACTCTCTCTCTCTCATCCACACCACCCTCACTGCAGCAACCGGAGCTGGCGGCTCCTGCACCAACTCAAAACATACCTCTCTCTCACTTCACCGTCTGCGCCACTCGCAACTCTCGACCACAGGTCGAGTGGAAGCACATATTCGACTCATTTATCTGCGACAAAACTTACAGGATACCAGAGATTAAACTGCCACCCGGCTTCCGTGTTTTTAGGTCTCAACCAAACGTTTACTCGAGTAACCGCTATACCGAGTTTCGCTTCCAACCGCTCTACCAGCACCAGCGTCGACGCCCGTTACAACAGGTTAAACACAGTGCGCATTTCTCCTGCCTCGCATATTCTCAGGGTTCTCTTCAGGAAGATGGCCCATAATAATTTGAAAAATGAAACGCCACATATTAAGGTTTTTTTTATTTTACGTGTTTTAAGCAGCCTTGTTATATTCAATGCAGACGCATGAAAGCCAGAGAGCCCATGAAGTTCTTTAGCAATCATTCTAAGAATGCAATACGCAGCAGCCCCTACTTAAACAGGTAGAAAGGGGCTTGATTTAGAACCGGCAACCTTCACTATACAGTATGACGTCCCTTGAGCGGTTTTCTCCCATGAAGCGTTCGTATGCTTCTTTACACTTCTCTGCAGATCTTTCAACGTTACGGCTTTCAGAAGCAAGCAGGTTTAAGTGCACCACACCTGAAAAACGTGAAAAGAAGTTTCATAAAACTATTCACTTAATATTTTCAAACAAATAAAACTCTTGGAAGACAACTTATGCCTATATTTTAAATTCACAAAATTATTAACGGTTACTAGTCTGTTTCCCAAGCAGCCAAATCCGTGATTTCATCGGAGAAAAAAAAACAGTAAGCCTAATCAAAGTAATGTTGAATGACGTTACTTGTTTTCCGTTGACAACAACATTTATTAGACGATTTTAGCTGGATCTTAAAATCAGTCGACACATCGCAATTTCTAAGAAAAAATGATCTATTACTGCAAAGCATAAACAGTTCACTGCAGAATAGTATTTCGAAACTATAGGCTGGAGAGTTTCCTTATTTTACTGCATATCTTATAACAACACACAATGTATGAGTAATGACTGATAACTTGTGTAACTCGTTATCTGGCAGCTAAGAACAGCCGCATAGAAGTGTAGACCACTAGCATGCCCGGAAGAAAAGCTGATACCTATCTGCTTCTGTAATCTTTTATATCACGCGTCGAACCTTCCCGCTTGCAGCTCTGCTGCGGTTGTAGCGTCGTGCCAACGACTTTGAATTGAACGATAATTGTAAACTCTCTTGTGCAGGGTAAATACGAATTAATTGGTAATTAGCCCCCTCATGACGCAATTATTATCACCATTGACGACCCTTTCAAGAAATGACAGCTGAAGGATAATCAAGACAGGCACTGATGAAACACCAAAGAAGTTCAAACCTTGTGATTCACACTATATATTTCTGCGGGACAAGGTGTATCAAGAAAATACCAAATGGTGTGAATAATAAAATTATACTGCAAATATTAAGCCATTTATAACAGCTGGGACGAGTAGTGGAGAATAGTCTAATCAGCGAAAATTGTGACCAGCAGTACTGTAAGGTGCAGGTAGCCAATGCATGAGCGATATTCAGTGAAGTATTGAAGAACCCAACCTAGCCATATATATTGAAATCACTCTGTGTAATAAAAGATGTCTGTGATCGTTCATAAGCCAGCCCGATTTTTGTAACCCGCTTGGCAATCTATTGACGGAAGAAAACAGAAAGTTCTGTGTTTTGAATATTAGTTCGCAAACAGTAAAACATGTAGTGTCTCTTGTTCCATTTCACCACGAATGTGTATTGACGGCGCATTGTAAGCCGTTTGACATTCTTAACGATGAAATGATGATCAAACACTAATCGGACAATTATTTTCTAGTCCAAAATATCCGAAAGAGTGTAATTTAACGTAACCGCCCCCTCCCCCTTCACTACACCCAATTTCATTTTTGGTGCTGTAGAGGTAAAAGTTCACAAAATTCATTTAAGGGCATACCATTGAATGTACAGCTTTCTAATTTCGTATCACATAGAAATCGATGCCATAAAGCCACATGGTATTTTTTCGCAATAAAATATTTGTGTTTTGGCTTCTTTCATTTTTTTTAACGTTCCCTTCGCCGACATATGCCGCACTATATATTATAATTTCTATACCAACCATACCACACCCTTCACAACATTTCTCACTCGTTCAATGACTTATTTCAAGGGTCGGCTTAGTGTGTTTCCTATTAAAAAAACACTTTGCAGCCCCTCGTATGCATTCGTCATTCTCACTGAAAGAACGGCAAAGTGGTCGTGTTGTGCTTACACATATCCTTAAAAAACAGACACTGTTTTCGACAAGTCATTGATTACATTTTCTCATTTCAAATCGCACCTAGCTTTTCTTTCAAAGCACGCGTTTTATTTCTAATGTGGTGCACATATTCTAGTACATTGAAATATTTCACACAGATTCAGAGTTAGGTGTCTCATTTTATCGGTGAGTGCTACCTAAACTTGTGATCACGTATAAACAGCGTAAGTAATACAATGCAACAAGGTATGTTGACATTGAACTGTCTGTGTTCACTCTACAACAGCTGTCACACACGCACGGTACACCACAGCAAATACAAGGCGCACATCGGCCAAGCACCACAAGTCGATTTCTTAAATTTTTTCTTGTGATTGAAGTACTTTCGGGTCGTACAAAGCTCGCAAGATCGATCGCACACAACTATAGGGAAATGTACCCGTGCCTTAGAGGAGAAACCAGAGTCGACATGATGCATTGGGATTTACAGCCCTCACCATTTTGTTACAATACAAACAGTATTATCGCACCCGCATGCTCACGCGAATCTTATTAGACGATATAAATATCGCAGCATATCTGCATCGTGCAAACGAGCGTTTTCGCGAGCTCGAAGAGCGGCATCGAAGACGGGCGCCAGGAGGCACATTAGACGCTGAAATCATCGAAGCATATTGTACCATTTTGCGAATAAAGAACCGGCACAAGTACAAGGACATTGCGCTAGTTTTAGTGGGCTTCCACTTGAGATTTCGCTACAGCTTCGAGAGTCTGCCTCAGTCTCAGTGCATTCTTTGTAATGCTGCTGAGTGCCTCGTTTCTGGTGGCTTCTTCATCATCAACACTCCCGATGCCAATGACCACGTGCGCTGCGTGCGAGAAGTGCCTCACCTGAAGTTTGGCGACGATGAGTTTCACATCGAGTTCCACGGATCTAAGCACGACCTGCCGCTGTTTCTAGAGCAATACAACTTTCACCTGAAAGGCGTGGTTCACTGTCCCAAGTTTCTCGAAAACTTTGACATCCTCGAAGAGAAGGCAAAGGACTTTGATCTTAGGTTGGTGTTGTGAAGTGTGCCGCCAAGGCCACAGGCCGCTGTCTCCACTGTTGGGTATCGCGTCTTTCTCAGCTCACGGCTGCTTCTGCGCATAGCTAATAGGTGGAGAGGACTAGGCAACGGTGGGCTAAGCAATATTTATGCACAGCATAAATAGAGGCGTTACTTAATCGGCACTGGAGCCGACAGCTTAGGGAGCTCGAAGAGCCCGGATGTCTTCGGAAGCTCCGACGTACTCGTCTGCGTCTCGTAGTCATGCCGCTTGATTCTCTTAAAGGCCCTGGCCACCCTTAAGTCAGAAGTCTCTAATAAGGAACGCTGCTAGTACTAGCGTCAGCAGCCTCTAATTAATCAGGAACACCGTAGTCATTGAATCAGCAGTCTCCAATCAGGAGTCGCTGCTGGGGTGCACCCGTGGGCGAGTGCTATTTCCCCGCGTTGCTTAAGACACGCCACGCCAGATGAAGTCGACTGCATCATCGGGCTGGAATTGGACCCGTGGGTGGAGGGAATTTGCCGTGTGTTCCGTAAGACACCGTTGCCGAGATTTGCGTAAGCCTGGCTTGCTCGCTCGTTTTTAGGCTAATTGCATTCGCAGAATAAATGTAGTTAGGTTTGGACTCCATAGCAAAGCAGTGTATAAAAAGCGCTTTGAAGTTTTTTTTTTACTATATATAATTAAAGGACGACCACAAGGGAAAAATTCTGCTATTCGAAATGCAAGCATTGGAGGCCTACCCTCTATTACGCGAAAAAAAAAAACGCAAGAGGGAGATCAAGCTAAGTACCAGCACGCTGTTAAACAACCATACAAGATTAAATCCCAGGCTGTTAAACACCCATACAAGATTAAATCCCAGAATCCACAATCTCGAAGAAGATGCTCACAGTGATGAGGAAAATAGGTGAAGAGGGTGACAAACAAGCAGTGAATACTGTGCTCATGATAGTATAATATCTTAGGTTTCGCGCTCCTAAACCAAGATATGAATATGCGATGTGCCATTGAGAAGGGAGATACAAATTTTGGTCAGCTGGCGTTCTCAAGTGCACGGGCCTCTAACATTTAGCCTCCAGCTAAATGCGACCACAGCTACTGGGATTGAACTCACGACATTTGCGCTAGCAGCCGAGCAGGGTAGTCACTGCTCCACCGAGGAGCATCTACATGAAATAAAAGTGCGTCATATCTACTGTGCTGGGAAAACAGGTATACTACATGTGAAGCACCTCTTTAACTAGCCTTCTAACGCAGTCTCATGATACGAACGCGCCACGCACCGCAGCTGTTGGCGTGGTGCCAAGTAGGCCACGCACCTGCTGGGCGTTGACGTCATCGACTTCACGCTCCCCTCGCAATGCTTGCTGAAGTCACTCTCACCCTCGCCTGCCGCAGCTGCCACCTCGTCCTTTCGCCGTTTCGCTCGCAGGATTTCAAGCTGGACGGTTGTGCCCTCGCGATCTCCGACGCCAGCGTTGCTCCCGCCGACTGGTTCGCCCTCCGCGGTCTCCTGACGCCGTGCAGCTCTCGCATTGTGGCGCCCCGCCCTTGGACTGCTTCGACCGGATCCCCACTTTCCCATCTCCTTCTTTTTTCCGTCGCTTGCCTGTCTACTTCTTCGTCTATTTTCCATCTATTCTTTTCATCCCTCCTTCCCCCCACCCCTATAAGGCACTGCGCCGTGTCGCCTGAAGGCAGACAGAAATTAAGTGCATTTTTCCTCTTCCTTCTTACCACTACCACCACCACCTTTCGCCCGCAACAGCTGCCGGGACCATCGCTCGCTACACCACCGACTCGTCGGTTCGCACGCCTAACGTAAGCGTTCAGACATGTCTGTGCGTGTAACCTACTAAACGTACACCAGCCATCGCTTCAAACGAATCTTGCAGCGCTCACCGCAGCACCCGCATCAGAACAGTTTAACCTGTGAAGTCACCCGAGCGCAACGCTCCTGGTTGGCATGTTATCAGGGTTTCATTCAGGGAGACGGTTCAATTGTTTTCAAGATCATTTAAGCGATTGCGGAATGGTGGAAGGTTATGAAAACGAGTTGATAACAGTGCAAATACGTAACCACAGGGAAAGTACGAGGAGTTTTTCAACTGAATGAGGGGGGGGGGAGGGTCTTACAAGTGAGTTTGCTCAGGCGGGCAGGTAAGGTGGAAACATGTGCGACGTGTTTGGACTATACTTGCACTAGTTGCTTCATAAGATGAGGAAAAGGGGGGGGGGCGGAAATAAAGAAGAGGGGGCTCCAACCACCGCTGATTCCTTCCTTGCGCTGCCAGTTTATGCACGAACGAGGAGGCGAAGAGAATAGAGGTCCATTCCCTATGAATGTGCATTTTTTGCCTGTGCTTCCGTGCGAACGGGTCTAAATAGTAATGGCCGGGATGAGTCGATTACCCAACACCACTATGTCCACCACCAGCACTTTTTTAACCTCCTGGTTTTATTCTTAGGTGGTAAGAACAGTCACTCACGCCCCAAAGTTCACTTCCGCTTTTTTTTCTATACGCCTTTTTAGGATCGGCCCCGCTATACCTCGAGATTGGCACTAAAAACCACGCAACATAACCCCCGTCGGCAAGAGTGGCAATTAGGTCCACCTATGGTGATGGATGGATGAATTCGTGGATGTATGTATCCGGCTGTGCTCTCTAGATCGGGCTGTTCCAAACAACCTGTTCCAACATACATATATTCCTAATGGTTGCGTCTTCCACCAAACTTTCTGTATTTTATTTCGTAATCAATATTCAATTCATAGCTATTTGGAGCTTTCTCTGAAAATCCTTTTTAAGTTTCTTGTGATAAACTGCCTGTTACTGGACTATTTTCAGGAATTGAAAGAAAATGCAGTATTTCAACTTCCAAAGCCACAGGGTTTCATCAGCTGCTCTTGAATACATTCAAAGCCGAAAAATATAGCATGTGTTAAAATTTTTCACAACATCAAGCCTCAAACATGGCCTCATAAGTGAAGCAATTTTGGTTTTGAATAAACGCTTTCTATCCGCCCATAATAGTGGCTTGCTTGGTCAGTTTTGCCGATTTAAAATTTGGTGAAAGACAGCGAAAAGCACTTGCTCAGGGGTTGGCCCTACTTCAAGATTCATTTAAGAAGTTGAATATTTGTGCTATGTTTTTGCCTAGAAAAGGACCGTTGAAGTTAGCTATAAATAATGCAACTGTTCTGACGTAATCGGTAAGGAGGTTTGTAATTTTTGTATAAACCAATCGTAGTGGCTTACTGGTTATTATTCTAAGCTAAGCAAAAAGTAATGGTATCGCCAAGCACGAAGATTGTACGACTCTGGTACTTCTAAGCAATAGAGATTGGGCGTCCTGGTATGTTTCAAAATTTTGCACTATACGATGAACAAAGACATTTTTTTTATCATAGTGTCTCTTTTTTCGCAGTTTCAATAAATCATTGTGTCTACCTGGGCATGGCTCTTGCATTCGTACTCTAAAATGTACAAATGCTTGTGCTCGTAGTCGTGCAGAGCGGTAAGCCTCATGTGAAAAAATACTACATGTGCTTCTAGTAGAGGTTATGTCATAACGGTATTCTGATTGTTCCCAATCATTCTAAATGTTTAATTTAATGGTATGCATGCCTTATGCGTAGATTGTGCAAGTGACAGCACATAACCTCGTTTTTAATGGACTGGGTTCAGACGATGTGGCGCATTCATGACATCATGACTTCGCTCAAAGGATTGCAGCAGTGGTGTAAGCAACTCGATAGGTACAATAAGTATCTTAAATATTTCTGGGAAATACCTGTGATGCAAAAGAGTTAATCTCAGGCTGTGACTTGCCTATTTATTTTCCTAAACAAGCATAAGTTAGACGTTAAAATAACCGTAGTGTGTTTAAGAAGCTTCACAGAAATAATATTGTTAACACCATTGCACGGTAAAGTGTGCACAGCCCATCTGTGCGTAACTTGGTCTGTATTATTGTTGCTCCTACCATTTACACAATAATTACAGTGAAGATAGCTTTAAATCAAAGGTACCTTTCATAAATGTACAAGATATATGCTGAACCTTCTGAGTCGCTTCAAGAATATTTTTGATTGTCACCAGTCCACATATTCATGTAGCGCCTTCCTGCAGCTTAAGTGACAATCATTCAAGTCCATAATGCTTTAGATAATTGTTTTAGAGTGTATTCTATGTTATTGTATTTAGTGTATTTGTTGTGTTCGGCATAGCGTTCTGCTTTCTTGCTCCTAAATCGTGGTGCTATCAACGTTATAAAAATCGGGAAACAAATACTTTCGAGTCAATAACATTTGCTCTCGAAGTGCAGTGGTGAGCGTTCCGGTTTCAGCACGTGTCTTCCAAGATTCATTCGAGGCAGCCCAAAGCGTTCTTGGCATACACCCAAGTGATCTTGGCATACAGCCAGCAAACCACCGCCGGACGACAGCGTGCCATGCACCCACCGGCCAACGGCCTCATCGAGCGGCTAAACAAGACTATCGCCGACATGCTGGCAATGTACGTCGATGTCGAACACAAGACGTTGGATTCGATTTCGGTACGTGACCTTGATTGATTTGTGGGGTTTAACGTCCCAAAATCAATACGTGACCTTCGCATACAACACGGTGGTGCAGGAGACGACGCAGATATCGCCATAAAAATTGGTCTACGAAAGGAGGCGGGCAACGACGCTCGTTGCCATGTTACCCAACGTCACTGACGTAGAAAACCTAAATGTGAGTGAGTACTTTCAACGCACTGAAGAAGCCCGACAACTTGCGCACCTCCTTATAAAGAACCAACAGACGACCGACGGCCGCCGTTAAAATCTTCGACAACGCTTCGTGGAATACCAACCCGGTGAACGTGTTTGGGTGTGGACGCCGATACGCCGACGTGGACTAAGTGAAAAGCTTCTGCGACGGTACTTCGCACCGTACAGGGTGGTTCGACGTCTCGGCCCACTCGATTACGAGGTTGTCCCCGACAGCATCACAAACTGTCAACGACGCCGATCGCGACCTGAAGTCGTCCATGTCGCGCGCCTCAAGCCGTTTCCTGCGCGTCAACAAACTGCAACAGTGTTTTTCTTTGTATTATTGCTATATTGTAATTTCTTCCTTGTACTTTCTTGCATTCTTGTTGTACATTCTTCTTCCGGTAAAACATCGAGATGATGCCTTTTATAGTGGAGGCAATGCCACATTTCTTTTCTCACATTTAGTTATCGCGCCAATGCATTACACAATGTTCAGCGCAAACCGCGCCTGCAGTTTTCGAGAAGCTTCACGACTGTAGTAGATCATTTCGATACGCTCGCACCAACTCCGCAAACTGTACAGATTTTTTGGAACCTACGTCACCACTAGGGATAACGCTAGAACATTCGATGGCAAATGTATAAATGCCGACGCGCTTCGCCGCTTGTCAGTTGATTGATGGCCGACGCTGCGTGCACCGCTATGAGTGCAAGTGTGCTACCGTAACCCGAGTTTCCGTTTAGTGGGCACAGGTTCGGCCAAATAAACAGTTTGATGAGACCGTTTCGTTTCCTGCCTTCAACCCCGTCACAACGCCGTGACAATATGATGATGTTACTAGCATGCAGCCAATGAACACGCTGTCCGGAATGGTGTGATGTCATCATGGATTCTCGAGGGGGTAGTTGCAGGTGACTTCTATAGAACATTAGCATGGTTAGGAAGCACACCTTGTTGCGAAACTGTGGATATTATTTTTAAGACTACAGGTTCTTCAGTCCACACTCAAACACAGTTCTTTTTTGTGTGTGCATGTCACCTCTTGGAACAGCAGCAGTCATTGCCTAGAAATGAACCCACTTGTTAAAAATTAAGAGAATCTCTCTGCTGCAAAGCTTCCATGGCCGGAGGACGTCTTTTCAGTTCAAGCTTAGGACAATGTTGACAGTACCATATGGTATTGCACGTTGCCTATGACAAACGACTCTATGAAATGCTACGACTACCACATTGCCAAAGTTGTGTTACTAATAACTGTCTCAATCAATGCTGAATAATATCTGAATTTGATGAGACGGCTCACAGGCTGCCAAGAAACTTTCTCCTAGTTATCAGTCCCAATGTTGCCCATAGATAATAATACCACGTGAAGTAATTTGTACTCACTGCTTAGAGGTTTGCCCACATCTGCAAAAAAAAGGAAAAAAAAACACTGCCTAAGCCATTTCGCCACAACAGCTTCTAACAAGAAACGTGATGCAATAACGTCGTTAGTAAACGTGCCCACATATATGCCTCATTGGCATTTTCAATAGGTGTGCACATGTCATATTACAAGCATAAATAGAACACACAGAAAACCGTTTGTGGAGAACAAATTGTACTCAATGCTTATTTCTAGTGGGGATATCATGCAACAGATGGACTTCGTGTTTAACAGTAAAGCCTTGTTAAGGTTGTGCAGTATAAATATACAGTAAAACCTCGCTATTACTTATATGATTTACGAAAACCACTGAAAATGAACGTAAATATTGCAAAACGTATGACCTCAATCTCATGAATATTCTAGCTTACAAGCCCGAATTGCGGCGCAATTGCGAAAAAGAGACATTTAATTGTCAGAAAAAAAGCTTGGAGGGACTCTTCGATTTTCAAGCTTCTGGCGTCTCGCTGGCCGCAAGAAGCCAGATAGCTGGTGTCACTCTTGACAGGAAACCATGTCTTGTCCACGTGTTCTAGTCTCGTGACAACCCGAATGTTGCAACTTTTAATGTTGTTACAAACAGTGTAAGGTACCTCTACCACCGTGGTAACAAACTGAACTTCGAACCACATTACCACGAGTTTTTTTCTTTATTGCCGTTTGTAAATACGCGGCTAGGCGTGCCAAAGAAGTGACATTCTCGATCATGAACATTTGGGATGCGATTACGCATATTTGCAAGTTTACGTGCCACTCGTACCATCCATGAAAAAAAATGCCAGCCTTCTAACTGCTTAAAGCGTAGCCTCTGCGCGATGCACGTTACCGTAACAGTACAAGACGGTATTGCAAATTGAGTGATAGTCAAAAACGTCTCTGAACGCGAGAGCTGTTCGTGCCTATCGCGTATGACGCCGCCCACACGCAGTGCTCTGTTTGCGCTGTCTTAACTTGAGGCATGTGGAGGTATGTTCACCGTCACTCGAAATCACACCATCTCTCTCTGCGGAATATGATTTAAATGATAACGGCCGATGAATTGGCAATCTAAGGTGAAGTCCTGAAGCACCTGTATTGCGATTTCTCATTACTTTACAATTATGACGGTGATGCATATTGTGTACTTTTATGTATGATAGCCAGAAGCTTACCAGATACCAGACAAAACAAATTTGTCAAGGCAGTATCCGACGACCCGATGGTATGCAGAGTAATCCAGCTAGAGCCAAACTAACGCAAACAGGAAGTACGCCACGCGATGGGCGGAGTGACCGAGAACGAAAGCACACCGGATAATGGCAGTTTTGCTATATTTAAATGTCGCGGCATGCCGTGGAGCGCTGGCACCTTGGTCGCGCACCAAACTGAGAGAGCAACAGTTCCCATTACTTGTACCGGATATAGTTGAATTCGCTGTGTTCCGCCGGATGATGTAGACACGGGGTCAAAACCAGTGTCGACAAGAAAATTTCTGAAATTAAGCCCCACCAAGATTAAAATACCACACTTTACACTATACAACTTTTTTAAACACTACGTTTCCCTCTAAAACAAGAAATCTCACCATGTAATAATGATAACGTACTGGAGCTTTACAACGTTGACACGATCGCAGTGTCTCCGGCGTCAGCCTACCTATAATCAAGTGACGACGTCATGTGATCACACAATGATTGGACGTCACTTAGTGATGTTATAGCGAAGTCACAATGATTTCTTGGTGACATCAAAAGTTTCGTCGATATGGTGATGTCGTTATATCATGAAGATTTCTAGCAACATTCGCGTTGTCGCCGACTACACAGACGTTACGTACAATGCGTGAAGATAGATGCGTGTAAGACAGCCGCGGAATGTACGTCAGCAATCGAAGAACGCTAGACTGAAAACATGCTTTTTGTTGCACGCGGATTGCGCCACTCACGGGGTGGGGGCTGTAAGCGACAGTGCGGGCGTGCCACTACATTGCTCTTCTCCAAAAGAATGAGGGCGTAATTTTATAACTAATATTGTAATGAGCAAAGGTATCCAGGCTAACTCAGGCTGATGTCAGAGTTTAGTTTCCAGGAAGTGAAACCCATACATCCATGTTCGGCTTGCTGGTTTCTCTCGGTTCAATGCCATAATGTCCATGCGGTATTTACAGCCATTGTGAACGTCTTTTTGGTACGGTCGAATACCTTGAACGGAACTTCGTACGGTGGCATCGTGCTGGCCAGATCTCGTCTGGTCACACAAA
Source organism: Rhipicephalus microplus (assembly GCF_013339725.1). Lineage (NCBI taxonomy): Eukaryota > Metazoa > Arthropoda > Arachnida > Ixodida > Ixodidae > Rhipicephalus > Rhipicephalus microplus. Next base: position 156,097,334 of record NC_051168.1, read on the forward strand.
GACGTGACTTGCTGAAAACAAAAAGGTCTTTGCTTAGCCAGGCATCATAGGATGAAGGTAGCCGGGCAGGTGTTGGTCGCAGGTGTGCATGTGAGAGCCACAGGTGCTCGACGTAGTCAGGCGGCGAAAGTCTACATTGCCATAGAGGTGAAGAATTCGCAAGTTAGGTCGAGGTTGGTGCCGTACGCTGTGTACCACATGTCTTCTTCTATCGCTGAGGAAATCCCGAGCAGCGCGAAGGAAAGGTCAACAACCCATGAAGTTCGAGCGTTGCGAGCGATGAGTGTTGCCTTCAATGTCGGTGTACTCTTTTGAGGTTGACAAATCTGTTCGCGGAAGAGTATTATAAAGTTGTATGAATTGGGCGTGAACCGATGATACGTGTTAGTTTTCTGAACAACTCGGACCAAAACTGACGACTGCGGTTCGTAGTTCTTTCTGTGGGGCAGCCAAAGCGAGAGATCCATCTGACAAGGACCGCTTATACCGCTGATGACAACTTGATATCATGTAGCGGGAACACCTGTGGCCAGCGTGTGTAGCGGTCGACACAAGTGAGGATCTTGGGCTTTCCTCGTGACAAAGAAAGACGACCGACAATGTCGATGTGAACGTAGTGAAAGCGGCAGTCTGGCGAGCTGAATCGCTGAAGCTGGGATTTGGTGTCCCGCGTTGTCATTGCACGCTGGCAATGCGAGGACTCTTGAGTCTAACGCCGGATCTCCTTGCTAATGCCGGGTCACACAAAACGAGTGGTGATGAGACGTTCTGTGGCCCGAATGCCTGGTTGACTTGCTTCGTGCAGCTTATCGAAAATTTTATGACAGTATGAGGAAGGCACAACATAAGCTGTTCTGGCCGGAAAAACACAATTGTACCTGAGAAAAATAGTACTGGCCCAACAGTCAATGAAGCGAGCTCGTGCTTCAACGTAATTCTGTAGGTCATTATCAGATCACTGTGCGTCTGCCAATGCCTTGAAATCCAAAACATGAGACGTTACGAGAAGTACACGTAAAAGTACCACGGCAGCAGTGTTGATGGGGACTTCTATGTACCTCAGACTGATAGTGAATTGCAGAAACAAGCTGATGCCATTGACGAGATACGTAAGCACTGTATTTCCTATAAAAAGTGAGTGTCAGAGGCATGTGGTAAGTTAGTACGCGGAACACTATACTTTGCAGTTGGTGGTGAAAGAGCTGCATTTCGGCAGGCTGTACTTTTTGAGAGAAGTAATCTAGTGGACATCATGAGTCTTGCTGGAAGTGCTGTAGGATGATGGCACTAACGGTGATAAATGAAGCGTCTATGAAGCTTGAGCGGCGTCGGACGCACGAGCAACGTTCAGTTCATGAGAGCACCTTTAGCCTCTGCAGACGCTGTGTCCACCACATTTGCCGACTCTGGAGGAGCTCACATACCTTTGGTGGTTCAAGCTTATTGGTGAGTGGCTCAAGAATTCGGGCTGCATGTAGTAGGAGGCAGCGGTTAAAGGTCAGCAATCCAACAAACTCGCGCTGCTTGAGAAGTGAGCTGTGTGAGGAAAATCGCGAATGGCTTGAACTTAGATTTCGATAGCCTGAATTCCTTCAGGTCAGCCAGAAACACCCTTTTCTGTGCTGAAAGTCGAGCCATGTTCCTGGAGACTTAAGTAAGCATTGCATATGACCTTCAGGTGAAGAACTTGCACAAATATGTTCAAGGTAGGTGACAACGAAATGCAGCCGCATGTGATGTCATTGATGAAGTGTCGGCATGCTTGGGTGGTGTTCTTCAAGTCCAAAAGCACGCGAATGTACACAACAAAAAAACCAAAAGGTGCTGCAATGGCGGTGTTTCGTATGTCCAATGACTCGACAGAAATGTGGGGGTAGGCTTTGACCAGATCAAGCATGGTGAAGATAGCAATTCAGCTACTGTGGCCACGAAATCATAGAATACGGAAGCGGATATCGATAGCGTACCGTACAGCCGTTTAATGCACGATAGTCGACACAAAGGTGCCAGTCACCAGGTCATGCTTCGGCATCATATGCAGGGCAGATGACAACATGCTTGACAATGGGTGGAAGATGCATAGTTGCAGCGTGTGCTTAAACTCGCTGTGTGCTGTGGCAAAGCAGTCACCCGCAAGACGTCGTGGCTTGCTGAATATTTGATGCCCGTTGTGTGAATGTGTTGGATGACGCTGTGCCACAGCGGTTGTTCAAATTTGTTCACTTTGGTGAAATCTGGGTATTCAGGCAAAATTGATGCAGACAACATTTCGTAGTTGCAAGCCGTTGGCACAGGGGCCCACACAGGTGCGAATATGCGCACGTATAAGGTGGTAGTACGGCCCACAAGGAGACGCGAGCGGATGTCCACATTCGCACCGAAGTTCAGAAGTGCGCACAAATATTATGAAGTGCACATCAGCGATAATAAATATTTACCAACTTGTGTGGCAAAAACTCTAAGTCGATGGTTAAGGAGCACTGTTCAAACGGGGCGATTGTGGAACAGTTGACAGCTGGTAATGATTTATCCCTTTTTGCACGTTGCCAACCGAGACATAACGCAGGCATAACTCTTACCTCAGCACCAGTGTCGGCCACGAAACGACGTCCTGTATTTCTATCTAATATATAAAACAGAAGGCTACGAGTCATTGTGGTGCCCGCGAGTCATTTCGCCACGATTATCGACTCGCATTGTGTTTTCCTGCCACCGGCAGGGTTCGCGGCATCGCATAGCACTGACGCCAAAACGAGTATGGCACGAGCAGTCGTCGTCACGGTTGTTTGTTGTGTGCGAGTGAGATTGCGATCGTGAGATGCACGGCAAGGCGAGGTGTCGAAGTTCGGAGTGGCAGCGATGGAAGCAGCGAGTAGGTAAACTTAGTTTTTTATTGAGAGTGCCGCACTCTGACGTCGGGTGTCATGGTGGTCCCGGCACAACCAGCGGGGACCAGCGGGGGAGTAATCATATATGCTGTGAGCGAGCTCCACTACTGCTGCAATGGCATCTATCCAGCTGGAGTCAAGACACTAACACGGATTTGAGATGACCGTTGAAAGAAAATCTCCGAAGCAGCGGGTTTTGAAGTTCGCCTGCCGTCGCCGCGTAGTTGCACTTATGGTTTGCCAGCATGTACTATGGTCGTCTGTTTCCAGGCTCTCGGCGTTTATGAGCTGCTGCAGGCGGCC